>JAUTBZ010000133.1:0-10387 GCA_032361785.1 Lepetodrilus galriftensis
CCAATCGGTCCACGTGGAGTATATGATGAGGCTAAGCGTTTTCAAGAAGCGATTACGATGGCTTATCACACTTATCACGGTGTAGAGACTCGCATGGTTCGTATCTTCAATACTTACGGTCCTCGTATGGCTGTCAATGATGGACGGGTATTACCAGCTTTCTTTTCTCAAGCAATTCGTGGGGAAGGTTTGACTATCTTTGGTGATGGTTCTCAGACGCGGTCTTTCTGTTATGTAGATGATTTAGTGGAGGGTATTTATCGCTTATTATTGAGTGATTACCATATGCCCGTAAATATGGGTAATACTTCAGAAATTACGATGAACCAATTTGCTGATGAGATTCTTGCATTGGTCAATAATCCAAAAGCTAGAAAGATTAATAAGCCACTACCAGAGGATGATCCAAAGCGTAGAAGACCAAATATTAGTTTGGCTAAGAAAGTTTTGGACTGGGAGCCTAAAGTACCTAGAGAGGAAGGCTTACGCAAAACATATGAGTATTTCAAAAAAGTTGTTAAAGTAGATTAATATGTCTTTTCAGAAAAATGTTTTAATTACAGGTGGAGCTGGTTTTATTGGGTCTCACTTGGTTCGGCTTTATGTCAATAAGTATCCTGATTATAGAATTATCAATCTTGATGCTTTGACTTATGCGGGAAATTTGGAAAACCTAAAGGATATTGAAGGTAAGCCTAATTATGTTTTTGAACGGGTTGACATTACCAAAGGGGAGGATGTCCTAGCTATTTTCAAAAAATATGATGTAGATAGTGTCATTCACCTTGCGGCAGAATCGCATGTAGATCGCTCTATCTCGAATCCAATGGAATTTGTGGAAACAAATGTGATTGGTACTGTTGTTCTTTTAAATGCTGCCAAAACTTATTGGAAGGACTTTGAAGGGAAACTATTTTATCATGTTTCGACTGATGAAGTATATGGTACATTGGGTGCTACAGGCTTATTTAAGGAGACTACTTCTTATGATCCTCGTTCGCCATATTCTGCTTCAAAAGCGAGTAGTGATCATTTTGTAAGAGCATATTTCCATACTTATGGGATGCCGATTGTTATTTCGAATTGCTCGAATAACTATGGTCCTTTTCAGTTTCCTGAAAAGCTTTTGCCTCTATTCATTAATAACATTAAGCATAATAAGGCGCTTCCAGTTTATGGAGACGGTAAATATACGCGAGATTGGTTATGGGTAGAAGATCATGCTAGTGCTATTGACGTAGTTTTTCATAAAGGAATTTCGGGTGAAACCTATAATATAGGTGGTAACAATGAATGGACGAATATCGACTTGATTTATTTGCTTTGTGAAATCATGGATAAAGAATTAGGTAGAGAGAAAGGAGCTTCTAAGAAGTTAATTACTTTCGTAAAAGATCGTCCAGGTCATGATAAGCGCTATGCTATTGATGCTAGTAAGTTGAAAAATGAACTAGGATGGGAACCTTCTGTGAAATTTCCGCAAGGACTAATAGATACCGCTAAATGGTATTTGAAAAATGTTGATTGGATGGATAATGTGACTACTGGTGCCTACAAAGCTTATTACAAGGAGCAATATGATGTTTAACTAACATGTATTTAAATATAAAAACAGTATGTTGTTTAATTACGGCATACTGTTTTTTTTTATGTTTTTTTCGGTAACTTTGCATTCTTAATCAACTCAGTTGAACACAAACACAAATAATGAGATTCTTAACAATATTTTTATTTTTGACTTTTGCTACATTTGTAGGAGAAGTGACTGCGCAGATTGATCCCAATTTGGTTAAAAGCGAAATAGCTAAAACAGGCTTTTCTGAAGAAGAAATAAGAGCAAAGCTTTTGGAAAAAGGCATTGATATAGATCAGATTTCTCCTGCAGAATTACCTAAAATGGAAGGGAATATCCGTGCTGCTATTGAAGAGTTAGAAGCGGAAAGAAGTGCGGCACAAGCAAAAACAGTAGAGCTGAAAGCTGAAAAAAATATAAAAGAAGTTGCAGGTGACGCTGCGGAGGAAATTGAAGATGCAGTGGAATCAGGTAAGGAATTAGATGAAGCTATAAGCGAAGAAATCTTAGAAGAAACTAACAATATAGATGAAGAATCAAGTATTTATGGCCATCATATCTTCAGAAATAATAGTATCAAGATATTTAACCAAGCCACAGATGTGCATGCACCTGATACTTATGAACTAGGAGCTAAAGATGTAATTAATATTTCTATTTGGGGATATTCTGAATTGTCAAAATCTTATGAGGTAAACAAGGAGGGCTATATCAAGCCAGATAGAATGAGACCTATTTTTGTCAAAGGAATTAGCCTCGGGAATGCGAAGAAGTTATTGCGCAAAAGCTTTTCTAGATACTATAATTTTAAAAAGGATGAGTTTGATGTAAATTTGAATTACTCTAGAACGATTACCGTTAATATTACAGGAGAAGCGATTCACCCAGGGAGTTATACAATTCCAGCTATCAATACAGCATTTAATGCTTTAGTTGCTTCTGGTGGACCTTCTGATATAGGTTCTGTTAGAAATATTATTTTGGTACGTGCTGGAAAAGATCCTGTAAATTTAGATGTATATGAATTTCTAAATAACCCCAATGTAGCACAAGGCGCATATCTTCAAGATGGTGATTTTATTCATATCCCAGTTGCCAAAAAAGTGGTTGCTGTGAGTGGTGCTATAACGAGGCCCTTTCGTTATGAGTTGACGGCAAATGAAAACTTAAGTAAGTTGATTGAGTATGCAGGTGGATTCAAAGCGAATGCCTACAATAACAAAATTCAAATTAAAAGATTCCAAGGAGGCGAAGAAAAATTAATTGATGTTAATTATAAAAATCAAGCTAGTTATGGATTGATGAATGGAGATGTGATTCAGGTGTTTTCGATTCCTAAAGTGTATGAAAACTTTGTTGAAATTTCTGGTGAAGTCACACTCCCTGGAGAATATGAAATTGAAAAAGGTTGGAGAGTCTCTGACCTCTTGGAAAAAGGAAAATTGCTCCCTACTTCTAAATTGGATTTTGCTTTTCTGCAAAGGAAAAATTTTGATGGAACTTATCAGTTTAAGCGAATTGATTTGGCAAAGGTCGTAGAGGATAATGGTAGCCAAGAAAACATAATTTTACTTCCCAAGGATAAGTTGATTGTATATGCACAAAGCCAATTTGTGGATAAAGCAAAAATAAGCATTAGCGGAGCCGTTCGGAATGGAATCGAAATACCTTTTGATAAGAGCAAACATCTTCGGGTAGAAGACTTAGTTCAAATGGCTTCAGGGCTTTCTCCTAAGGCTACTGACTTTGCGTTTGTTTATCGTAAAAGAGAAGAGAATAGTAAAGATATAGAGTACCTTACGGTTAATCTATCTGAAGCACTAGCAAATCCATCATCTGAAGCAAATATCATATTGGAACCTAATGATAAAATCTTTATACCGAATAATGATACCTACTTGGACGATGCCAAATTATTAATTTCTGGTGCTGTTAGACTTCCAGGTGAATACGATTATGATGTGTCTTTGACTTTGGATAAGCTTTTGTTGATGTCTGGTGGGTTGAAGAATTTTGCGGATAGAAATCGGATAGAGATTTTTAGAATTAATTTTGACACTCAACCTATCCAAACAGAAAAGATTACTTATGCTATTGATGAAAATGGAGAAATAGAAGGTGGACAAGTTATTTTACTCCCTTTCGATGAGATTAGAGTTAGAAGAATGCCCGAATTTGAATACCAAAAAAATGTTGTTATTAATGGCGAGGTCGCTTATCCAGGTGTCTATTCTATTACGAAAGATAATGAAAAAGTCCTTTCGCTTTTAGCGAAAGCTGGTGGGCCGACAGATGAAGCTTTTCTTGCAGGAGCGACACTTTTGCGTAAGCAAGATGATATTGGTTATATAATAATTAAATTAGATGAAGCATATAAAAATAAAAAATCTAGGTTTAATATGGTTTTAGCAGAAGGCGATATTTTGGATATTCCGAAGCTGAAAGATTTTGTAAGTATTGAAGGAGCTACCAAAGTGAAAACAGTCTTCAATGAAGGTGTTGTAGGTCATAACAATAAAATTAATGTCCCTTTTCATCCTGGTAGAAGAGCCAATTTTTATGTCGATGAATATGCGGGGGGAACGAATAAGCGTGGTCGTAAACGCTTGATCACCGTTAAATATCCTAATGGACAGTTGAAAGAAACGAAGAATTTATTATTCTTTAAAATCTATCCTAAGATTGAAAAAGGTGCTGAGATTTATGTCGGTGCAGTCGCCAAACGAAAAGAAAAGAAAGACCAAGAAGAAAAAGAACCTGTTGATTGGGGTAAGTTACTTGGAGATACCATTGCACAAGCAACAACCATTATCACCTTGTTACTACTTGTCCAACGGATTAATTAATAATACCAACTAAAAAAACATACCATGAGCAAAGAAGTAAGAAATCTTAAACCAAAAGCTCTTTGGGGTTATTTCGCTGACCTAAATAGCCATCCACGTCCTTCAAAAAAGGAGGAAAAAGCGGTTGCTTTCTTGAAGAATTTTGGAAAGAATTTGGGCTATGAAACTATCCAAGATAAAGTGGGTAATGTTATTATTAAACGACCTGCGTCTAAAGGGAACAATAGCAAAACAATAATTCTACAAGGCCATATTGATATGGTTGCCCAAAAAAATAGTGATACTAAATTTGATTTTAATAAAGAAGGTATCAAGATGTTTGTGGAAGATGGTTGGGTGAAGGCGGAAGGAACAACTTTAGGGGCCGATAATGGAATTGGTGTGGCAGCTATAATGGCAGTCCTTGCGGATAAAAAAGCTAAGTACCCAGCCATTGAAGCTTTGTTTACGATTGATGAAGAAACAGGAATGACTGGTGCCGAAGCTTTGAAACCAAATGTGCTTAAAGGTAAGGTCTTATTGAATCTTGATTCAGAAGATGATACTGAAATTACGATTGGTTGTGCAGGTGGGATCGATGTAACTATTAAAAATACTTATGCCGAACAATTAGTTCCTTCTCGTTCAAAAGCAGCTGGATTTGAAATAGCAATTACAGGATTGAAAGGAGGACACTCTGGAATGGATATTCATAAGGGACGCGCTAATGCCAATAAGTTAATGGCTAGACTGATTTTAGAAATTGAACGGAATACGTTGGTACGCTTGAATTCCTTCGAAGGCGGATCTCTTCGCAATGCAATTCCAAGAGAAGCTTTTGCGAAAGTGATAGTTTCAAAAGTTAATTTGGCAGATTTTAAATCAGCTTTTGAGCGTATTTCGGAGGATTTTATTGGTGAGTATAAAGTGACAGATCCAAATATTAGTGTCCGTATAAAAGAAATAAAACGCCCAAGAAAATTCATGAAGAAGAGCGAACAAATGGATTTGCTTCATGCTCTTAATGGATGCCTAAGTGGTATTTACCGAATGTCACCAGATATAGATGGATTGGTTCAAACCTCAAATAATCTGTCTAAAGTAGTCGCCAAAAAAGGTAAAATTAAAATTGATTGCTTAACGAGAGGTTCTGTGGAATCAGAAAAAATGGCTTGCGCAAAATCTATTGCTTCTATTTTTGAATTGACAGGTGCTTCTATTAAGCTTTCTGGTGATTATCCTGGTTGGGCACCAGAGCCTAGTGCCAAAATTATTAAAACATTATCTACTGTCTATAAAAAGCACTATAAGAAAAAGCCACTTATCACGGCGTGCCACGCAGGGTTGGAATGTGGTATTTTGAAAAAAGCTTATCCAGATGTGGAGATGATTTCATTTGGTCCAAATATTAGAGGTGCGCATTCACCAGATGAGCGTGTCGAAGTCGCTTCTGTAGCTAAGTTTTATGAGCTTTTGAAAGATGTCTTGCAAAAATAATATTGGCCCCGTAGTTCAAGGGATAGAACAAAAGTTTCCTAAACTTTAGATTCAGGTTCGAGTCCTGGCGGGGCTACCATTTTATTATTTCGGCTCAATATTTAATGAGGGGCACAAAAAAAAGCACGCTTCAATTGAAGCGTGCTTTTTTATATTAATACTAAAGAACTTAGCCCTTGTCAATACCGCCATCTAAGCGATCTTGCAATACTTTAAGTTCATCCCATTTTTCCTCCACACAAAGCTGAGCTTGTTGTGGCCAAGTAGTAGGGTTGTGCATTGTATATCTAGAACCCGCTTTCTCCAAAATACCCTTTAAGGTAGCTTCGTTTGAGTCCGCAAGATTTTTCCAAGAATTGATACCATCTGCATTCAATAATTCAGCAATCTTTGGACCGATACCTTCAATCTTTGTCAAGTCGTCATTCTTCTTCTCTACAGGAGTAGAAGTTGTTTCGACAACTCTACGAGTCACGGTACCTTCTCTACGAGTTACCGTCCCTTCAGTACGAGTTACCGTTGTTTTAGCTTCTACTTTTGGCGTAGCTTCTGCTTTAACAACTTTAGCTTCTACTTTAGGTGTAGCTGCTTTAACAACTTTAGCTTCTACTTTTTTTGGGGCAGCTTTCTTTTTAGCAACTGGCTTTTCCTCCACGACTTTAGGAGCTTTAGCTTTTTTCGTCTTCTTAGTGAAGTCAATTTTTTCTTCAACTTCTTCGAAAGGGCGAACATTTACGAAAGTACGACCAAGTCTTCTTTTCTTAAAATAAACCTCACCATCTACTAATGCATAGATAGTATGGTCTTTACCCATTCCTACATACTCACCTGGGTGAAACTTAGTTCCACGTTGGCGGATGATGATATTTCCAGCGATAGCAGATTGGCCTCCAAATAATTTGACGCCGAGTCTTCTACCTATACTATCCCGTCCGTTATCCGAACTACTGGCTGCTTTTTTATGTGCCATTTTTTTAGATTTTCTTTGTTAGTGAAATGATTAGGCAGTGATGCCGTCAATTTGGATTTGAGTTAAAGCTTGTCGGTGACCGTTTTTCTTCTTATAACCCTTTCTTCTCTTCTTTTTGAAGACGATGACTTTGTCACCTTGTAAGTGTTGGACTACAGTAGCGCTTACGGAAGCACCATTGACAGTAGGCTGACCCACTGTGACATTACCTTCATTCTCAACGAGTAATACCTCGTCAAAGGTGACTTGAGCACCTTCATTTTGTGGAAGCCGGTGTACATAGACCTTTTGGCCCTTTTGTACTTTAAATTGAAAACCGGCAATCTTCACAACTGCAAACATAAGTTATCTAATTTATGTGATTAAAAAAATCGTCCTAAAACGAATTGCAAAGGTACGTTTGTTTTGTGGTCTTTGCAAGTGTTTTTGGGGTTTTTATTGGTTGCTTCTTGTGTGGGGGAATGGGATTGCACACGGATGACGCGGATAGAAGGGATTTACACGGATTTTCATGCTAGATGTACTCAATTTTTTGCCACGAATGCACGAATTATTATGTGTGGGGGAACGGATTGCACACGGATGACGCGGATAGAATGGATTTACACGGATTTTCATGCTAGATGTACTCATTTTTTTTGCCACGAATGCACGAATTATTATGTGTACATCTAAAATTTGTTCTTAGTGGCATGTCGTGACGAGAAAATCTGTGTAAATCCCTTTAAATCTTGCGTCATCCGAGTGCAATCCATGTGCAATCCTATCTAGTGTGCAAATCCGTGTGCAATCCCTTTAAAATCTTGCGTCATCCGAGTGCAATCCATGTGTAAGTGCAGAATCAGGATTTACAGGATTATAGGATTTCAGGATTATGTCTTACTTTCAGTTTTGCCTTTTGCTAGTATCTTAGTCTTTTGGTATCAGCAATCCATGCCGTGACGAGCAAATCCGTGTAAATCCCTTTAAAATCTTGCGTCATCCGTGTGCAATCCATGTGTACATGCCGTGACGAGCAAATCCGCGTAAATCCCTTTTAAATCCGCGTCATCCGTGTGCAATCCTATCTAGTGTGCAATCCTATCTAGCCCACATCCTACCCAGCAACCTCCGGAGTAGTAGGATTATACCCAAATCGGCTATCAGGAATATTAACATCCATTTGCTCTAAAATATACCCAATACAAGCAAAGTGGTGGATGGCATGGCTATGCGCTTGGCACAAAGCACTACCTAGTGTATATTTTACATGAACTCGCCCAAGACCAAGGTCGTCCACTACATCCACTAGGATATTCGGGTCAAGGCTTTGCATACCCTTTAGATGTTGGATAGTTTGCTCCAAATAGGTTTGGGCGACGCCCGTATTTGTTTCGGCTAATTCATTTCGCTCCCTTGCGGTCAAATCTACTTTTGCGGAAGCTAAACCATTATCTAAACAAGCAAAAACATCCAAAATATGTCTAAAATGGCCACCAATACTAGAGTAGTAGGGGCCAATGTCTTTATTGGAAAATTGTGTATTATCTAAAGAAGAAAGTAGGATTTGACCCCTTTCTAAATTGTCAAGAATTGGCGATAGTATGGCATTCATAAAGACACATTTTTTCACTTAATGGAACAAAAATCAAATTTACAAAAATAATGGGAGAGTTATCACTATTCTAGCTAGAAGTGCCCCCAGTAAGACATTATGTTGGCGCAAAATAAACTTGGTAGGCAGTCGCTAATGCTAGTATTACAAAGAGTACACTCAGTATGTAATTGATGTTCTTAGCGATGAAACTTGCTTTTTCAGCAATGACTTCCGCAAAGCTAGCATAGGTCGCAAATAAGGCAAATGTACCCAAGAAAGCACCAAACACATATATGCTTGAAAATGGTTGAACTATTTTTAGCCAACCAGATGATTCTAAGGCTGTTGCACTAGCTAAGTGAAAGGGTATTGCTAGCATATTTAAGGCAGACATACCCATTCCAGTCATCAAGGCACTTCCCTTTTTATCTTTACCTTCTGCCTTGAATTTCTTGCGGGCTTGAGAGTAAAAGAAGAAGGCCAATGCCAATAAAACAAATATGGCGACGGTCTTCAATTTGGTAATTACTTCTGGATGGGCAACAAGATATTTGGCAAATGTTACAGCGATGAAAGCTTGAAAAATTACCGTTATCGCTGCGCCTAAAGCAAATTGCATTCCAGCAGATCGACCTTTCTCTATACTGGTCTTTGCAGCGGTCATATTTAACATGGAAGGAGCCAATAGGCCTATGAAAGCAGCCAAAAAGCCTCCTATAATCGGGTAAATGTAGTCCATTTGTTTTTTGTTTTAGTTATGACTAGGTTCGGCAAAGGTAGCAAAAAGCACTAGTTTTATTCTGTGATTAATATCACATGAGAATATTTAATATTTTTTTGTAATTTTGTTTTTTTTAATGGCTTGCGCCGAAAGATAAATTAAATGGGATTTTTAGATTTTTTATTTGGAAAGAAAGAACCTGCAAAGGTCGATTTTAAAGCGTTAGCTGCCAAAGGTGCCGTTATCCTGGATGTTAGAACGAAAGAAGAATTTGATGCAGGCCACATTAAAGGGGCTAAGAATATTCCAGTTCAAGTCATCGAACAGCATTTGGACGAAATCAAAGCTTATAATAAACAAGTTATCGCTTATTGTAGAAGTGGGCGGCGTAGCGGAAATGCAACTCGTATCCTCGTTAAAGCTGGTATCAATGCAGTGAATGGCGGTGGATTTGAAGATTTGAAGGGGATTCTTCTGTAGATTGGGACGGATTTCTTTTTGTTTTTAAGCTTGTTGGTTGATTTGGTTTTTTGTTGGTCCACACTTGACCCTTTCCTTGGAAATGCGATCAATTAAGTTGGTCTGCTAGCACTGCTATTTTTACTTTCGTAAAAAAACAAAAAACAAGTTGTTTAGGGTATTTTGTTTAACTTAGCGGTTAATAAACGTTTGCATGCGTTTAATAATGGCTTGCCTACCGTTTTAATTTGGATTTTTCTGCTTTCGCAAAATTTGGAAATGTGGAAGTTGTATATTGGGGTGGTGGGCTTATAGGTAAGTTATCTTTAATAAAAATAAACAAATGGATAGATACTACATTCAAACAATGGGAAATGATGATGAAGCCTACAAGGAAGCTATATCATTTGCATGTAATTATATTTCTGATAAAAATGATCAATATGAGATAATTCTTTACGCCTTAAGTAAGTCAAATGTTGGATGGTTAAATAGAATATATGGCCAAGATACTGTGAAATTGATGTTCAAAGGCCATCAATTTAAAAACTGCAATGCAAGAATTAAGATTGAAACCCCAAGAACTATAACCAAATATCACTCTAAAGCAAATTGGATAGTTATATGTATGGGAATGAAGTCAGATCAAGTTTTACCATTAGAAGACATTTCTAGTATTAAAGCAATTATTGCGATACCATGGTTAAGTGACGATTTAGATAAATGGGTGAACAACTTGAGTGCAATAGAATTGAATGGGAACACT
>JAUTBZ010000133.1:10397-20998 GCA_032361785.1 Lepetodrilus galriftensis
TAAATATGTCTACAGGGATATCTCACCCAAGTGATGAGCGATTTGCTAAAACGATTGTGAGAACATTCAAAAAATATAATATTGAAGTCAACGCTGATCAAATTGAAGGATATTTAATAAATATTCATAATTGGAGAGTATCTCATGCGAAAGAATTCACAGACTTAATCAGAAAAGTAAAAATAGGTAAAAGGTTTCAAGGCGGAGATAAAACTGGACTTCATTTTCATATAAAAAGATGGAAACAAAAATGCAATTAACATGATAAAACTAGAAAAATTTAAACCAACTAACCTGACTGTGTTAGAGCTACATGACAAATCACTTTTGTTAATGCTAAATTTTGAAAGTACGGATGAATCAACAGAATTTATGCAAGAAATCATTGAGAAACATTTGTTTAATTTATCAATATCAATTAATGATAAAAAGGAGTATAGTTTGATATTAGGCTTTCCAGAAAGAGAAGAAACATTTGTATTCAACACTGGAAGGACGGCAAAAAATTATCCTCCATTCGAATTATTAACTAAAAATAGGCAAGCAGTATTTTCATGTGGAACTCGACAAAAAGATGGGAAGCTTGAAATATACCAACCGTCTAAAATATTAGACACAATACATTTAAATTAAAATAACAATGTATAAGATGGAACCCTTCCTATCGTCTGGACATTCACTTGTACTTACGTTATGGGCAATTAGATGAACACCCAAAAAAGTCGGAACAAACTGAAAAAAGACTTAAAACGGAAGTAGGTGAAAATTAAAACTAATGAAAATGAAAAAATTATTATTTATCCTAATTTCTATATTCATTGTGAATATGAGTTATGGGCAGGAAACGTCTCAGGAAAAAGAACTTAGCAAAGCAGAAAAATTCTCATCAAAAGCAGGAACATTAATTCAAAAAGAATTTTTAGATGTTGGGACAATTAAAAAAGCAGAAATTAAAGTTATCCATTACATCGACTTAATTTCTTCGGAAACCGTTAGTGCTGTTGGATTTGAATATGAAGTTGCTAGTAGTTATTCAAGTGACACCAAGATAGCATCATTGGATGCTGACGAAATTGATGGTCTAATAAAATCTATTCGAATGATGCAAGAAAAAGTTTTTACCTTAACACCAACGAATTATACTGAAGTTACATATAAAAGTAGAGGAGGATTTGAAGCAGGTTGTTATTGGAGAAAAGGAGATTGGGCAACATATTTAAAAT
Source organism: Lepetodrilus galriftensis (assembly GCA_032361785.1). Lineage (NCBI taxonomy): Eukaryota > Metazoa > Mollusca > Gastropoda > Lepetellida > Lepetodrilidae > Lepetodrilus > Lepetodrilus galriftensis. The sequence goes on from JAUTBZ010000133.1 coordinate 11,621, forward strand.
TAGAAAAGTATGATGGGAAATCATATGTATTTTTAAAGAAATCTGATTTTCCTGAACTTTTAACTCTATTAGAAAAAGCCAAAACAATGTTGAAATAAAATCCGCCACTAACCATACACAAACGTTATGTGCCAATAATATAAAAACAGAAAATGAAAATTATAAAACAAATTGAAATAAAAAACTTCCGATCCTTTGGGAATCGTAAAAAAGAGTCATATAAGGTTATAAAATGTAATGACCTTAACATTATTTCTGGTGCTAATGATTCAGGTAAATCAAATATATTGCGGGCTCTAAATTTGTTTTTCAATGGTCATACAAGTCTAAATGAGTTTTTTAATTTCGAAAGAGATTTTTATAAAAAGCTTGAACCTGATGAATTAGATATAAAGGAGGAGTTAGTAACAATTAAAATCTGGTTTTATAATAAAAAGAACAAAGACAAAAATTTAAAATTCCCGTCTAAAATTTATATTCCAGGTGAATTTTGGGTGGCAAAGAAGTGGAAGAAAACATCTACTTATAGTAGCAATGATTTTGCCACGAGTATAAAAAAGGATTTTGAAATTGAAAAAGGTAAGTACTTTGAAAATTTCCTAAAAGACCCAGAAGCTAGCAAAACGGTATTAAAGTCAAATGTAAATGCCAGTTTACAAAAGCAATTAACCGATTTTTTGCATTCAATTCAGTTTCATTATATTCCTGCTATTAAAGGAAAAGATTATTTTTCGCACTTATTTGGAGAACTACAAAAGACTCTATGGAAAGCAAAGAATTCCATTGTTGAGACAAAAAAAGTAGATTTTGAAAAGTCTATCCAGAATGAAACCAATAAATTAATGATTGAATTTAAAGATTCCGTTATGGCATCTGGCGATATTAGTTTCAATCCTGTATTTGAATTGCCGAGTGATTTAATAAATCTTTTTAGAGCTTTAGTAGTTCAAACAGGCAATGTTGATCTAACCCTTAGAGGAGATGGGTTACAAGCAAAATTAATACCAGAAATACTAAATTTTATTTCAATAAAAGAATTGGAATTAACCTTAACAAGTGTGAAGTCAGGAGAGAAACCTAAGAAGTTTTTTATTTGGGGGTTTGAAGAACCTGAAAATTCTTATGAATATAAAAATGCCCAACTTTTGGCGGAAAAATTTAAGCAAACTTTTATTCAGAATGCACAAATATTTCTGACAACTCATTCTTTTAATTTTATTTCCCTAGAATCAGATGATATTTCCAAATATAGAGTATGGCAGGATACAATTGTATCGAACTCTAAAATTTCAAAAATTAAAACTGATTATAATGGAAGATTAAAATTTGAAGGAAATGATTTTAAATCAGATTGGAAAAAGTTAGAAGAAGAGCTTGGTTTTTTTCATCTAAATAGTCAACTCAGAGAAATTTATAAAAGGCAAGAAAATGACTTATTATTGATTAAAGATAAACTCTCTTTAATTGATAAACCAATAGTTTATACTGAAGGGAATAATGTTAGTTTCATTAAAAGGGCTAAAGAATATTTTGCACCACAGATTGAATTTGATATTGAAAATCTCGGTGGTAAAACAGAAATTAAAAAATTCTTTCTTCAACTATCAAAAACAAATTATAACTGACATAAAATGTTCTTTATTTTTGATTGTGATGCAACTAGCGAATATGGTGTTTGTAATTCAGCAAAAAATAGTGTTTTGAATCCTTATATATTTAAACAAAATTCTAGTAATAAGATAGAAGAAGTACAAAGAGGAATTGAGAATTTGTTTTCAGAAAATTTATTTGAAGATGAAAAACTGCGCTTTAGTGTGACTGAAACAAAAAGAGACGGAAATATTTTATCTAGACAAAGAAAGTTAAGAAAGCCAGAATTTTTGGATTATATATTAGAAAGGGATAGAGAAGATGATTTTGAAAAATTTAAACATTTATTTGACTATTTGAAAGAAAAAATTGGCACATAACAATAGATAAGACGCCAGTGCATCCGTCGCTTATCATTGTGACATAATTGTTGTTGTTTTAATCATGACGCATGAAAAAAATGACACTTTGTCAGGAAAAAGGGGGTTGCATGATATTTGATAGTACTAAAGCATCAATAGTAAAGATTATTGGATTGGTTATTTAATAACAGTATAATTCTGATTGCCAGCCCCGTCAGGGAAGCTGTCAAGGATAGATTATCAATGCTGCAAATCAATATATTTGATACTTGTAGAACGAGAATCTTTAGTAATTTGTTGTTCATAATGACTTCTTTATTTCGTCCTCCTAACTCTTGAATTATCAAGATTATTAATGATACCATTGTAAAATGGTAATAGTTTAGAAACAAGTTGTTTATCTGACATAGTGGAGATAGAGTTTTTCTAGGTGAAAATCCTAATTGGATTGGAGGAAGTCCATAGCTAAAGCTCCCAATTAAAAAAATGTATTTTGGATAAAAACATTAGACAAAAATATTGGAACGAGTACCAATCGAAAGTAATTACAACCAATTACAAGCCAAAATTTCATCCTCAATTAGACCCTTTTTTTTCATTCCAGAGAAACTCAAAAGAGATTGAAGACTTAGTTAATTCAGAAACAGGTAAATACCTAGAAAACTATTCTTTCTTACCATTTATTAAGACCATTTCAAAAACTCCAAGATACAAGTATTATAAAGAACTAGAGCACTACAAACTGTCCACAAAAAAAAGACCTATTTTTTTAACAGCTCACAAAGATAAATATGTCTATGGGTTTTACTCCTTTTGCCTTAATAAAATTTATCAAGAAAAATTGGCTAAAGAAAAATTTAAAGATGCACCAATTGCCTATAGAAGTGATTTAAATGGAAAATGCAATATTCAATTCTCTAAAGAAATTTTTGACTTTATAAGAAATCTAGGTGATTGTGTAACAATACTTACCGATATTACTAGTTTTTTCGACAATATTAACCACGAAATTTTAAAAGATAGTTGGGTGGATTTATTTGATTTAAAATACTTACCAAAAGACTTTTATAAAATCTACAGAACGTTAACTTCATACAAATATATTAATTTATCAAGTCTGCAAAAGGAATTTAATTTTGAGTTAAAATCAAATGAATCCAATAACGGCTCTTTACTTAATTATATAAATGGTAAGGGTTTGAATAATTTCAGTAAAAAGCTAAATTACCTTAATAATCGAGATTTTATTGTAAAGAATAAGCCAAATAATGATGGCGAATTAAAAGGAATTCCTCAAGGACTCTCTATAAGTGCTGTATTGTCAAATGTTTACATGTGGGATTTTGATAAGAAATTAAATGAATATGCTATAAGTAAAGGTGGCCTATATCGGAGATATTGTGATGATGTCATTTTAGTATTACCAGACATGGATTTTAATGAGCCTCTTAAATTATTGGAGAAAGAAATTGTTCATAACCGAAAAATGAAAATTAAAGCAGAAAAGACAAAGCTTGCCCGATTTAAAAGTAAAGACAATATTATTTCCTGCACCACCTTTGATGTCATTGATATAAAAAAGGGAATACTAATGCTTACCAAAGTAGGAAAAATACAGTATCTTGGATTTACTTTTGATGGAAAGGATGTACTTGTTAGGAACAGTAGTATTTCCAGATATTACAGAAAGATGAGCCGAAGAATCCGCAAAACAATTCGTATGGCATATAGCGATAATTCTAAGTATCGGTCAGCAAAAGTTTTTAAGAAACAAATTTTTCTTAGGTATACCCACCTTGGAAAAAGAAATTTTGTAAAATACATTTATGACGCATCATCGGAATACTATATAAACAGTAAAGGAGAGAAAAAAGAAGGCCATAATTCAAAAAAGATGAATAAACAAGTGAGTAAGCACATGGGTGTTGTACAAAAACTGTTAAAAGACAAGAATTTAATGCGTTACAAAAAGAAAAAAGAAGAAGGTAGGAATCCAGTATTAAAAAAGGTATAGTACATCGCCTAACAATGACTGACCGCGCCAGAGATTCCTATCGCCGTCTCCATTGGTGGATAAAACGGAGCAAGTTGTGCCACTAATATCGGAGCAACACTGTGCACAAAATCGGAAATTCCGATTTTCAGCAAAAAGTACCAAATTTCTATAATCCTGATGTCATAATTTCAGTAGGTTATTGTGGCAGTTATCAATAAAAACCAATCTAATTTCAATCGCTCTGATTAGAATGCTTTTAAACGTCGACATTAGTTGGTATTGTTGTTGCTCATTATGAAAAAAAGGTAATATGAGACTGATTTTACTGTTGTTAATTATTGTTTTTGCACTATACAAGGCATATACTTTCAATCCCATGCTGGTAATTCATGGGCTCAAAATATTAGGTGTATTATTGGTTGTTCTATCCTATGTGGTGCTTGGTGGCCCACTATATAATCCTGCAAAAACAAAAATGCAATTTGAGCTTGTTGAAAACCCATTTCAAAATGGTGAGAATTTTTATATAGTCAAAAAATATAAAAGTACAAGTCTTAAGCATTTTTTTGATACGAGCTGGAGAGACAAGTATCATTTAGGCATTGCGGATGGGAATAAGAAAATAATAATTCCTACTGCGGATCGGTATCGACTGTATTTTTTTGCTTATGAGGGTTTAACGGAAGCAGGATCCCAGGATACTTTAAATACAATAGAAGATGACGAAGGCAAGCTTTATAGTGATAAAGGCAAGCTGTTCAAGTCAAAAGTGTCTGGCCTTTTTGTAGGTAATTATATTAATATTACAACTGAAAAAGAGGACAAATCCTTTGCAAAAGGAATAGCTGAGAATGTACCGGGGTTTCCCATTATAGAAAAAATAAAAGGACTGAATGGCGAATTGTATGAGGCCTATTTTGGCCGTGCAAAATTGGTTATCAATAAAAAAACATATGAAGAAGTTGTTGTGGCATTAAAAGTACTTCCAGATGAATTCCCAACCTTTAATGGCAGTAGTTATGTTGGTCAGAATTTAGACCGCTTTACGGATTCTTTGTACAAGTTCATTTTCAGTAATATTAAAGTAGATGTATTTCCTGAAAAGTTTGAGATTCGAATAGATTTGCGTGTAAGGAAAGATGGATCGATTGTTATTTTGAATATGGAAGGACCAGATAATAGTTCTGAATCTGTATTTAAACAGGCATTAAAGCAAGTACCCAAAGTCAAAAATCCAGCGATAAAGAGAGGAGAGCCTGTTGATTATGATCTGACTATTTATTTGTCTAGATGTAAAGAGAAATTTTTTAAAGGTCAGCTTTTAGAAGCTTATTGTATGTAAAAAAGAACCAATGAACAAAAGAGCCTTTTCAATTTGAAAAAGAAATATATTTCTCTCTATGGAAAGCAGTACATACCGATACGAATTACGCGAATTAGTTAACTTAGCCGTTAATTAAACGTTACATTCATTTAATAACAGTTTACCTATCTTTTAATTCGGATTTTTCAGCTTTCGCAAAAATAGAAAAGTGGGTTTATTGGTAACTATAAAAATCAAAATATGTTAAATAAATTTGAAATTCAAGAATTCTTAAAGAATAAATTTAAGAATCATTCGCAAAAGGAAAATCATTATATTGAGCAATTACCAAAAATTGCATCAGTTTATTGGTCAACGGAACCACAATTCTATTTAGCGTTATTTAAAATAGAAAGAGGACGTTTGCCCAAAGGGAAAATTTTAAAAGAAGAGCCAGTAAAAAAGAAAAATTGTGTAAAGTCAAGTTATGATGAATTGGATAGACTTGTCTTACAAGAAAAGTGGAGTGGTTCATATTCTAAAAAATATTTTGTTTATTCTGACAATACAATTTCGACTTATACTTTTTCAGATAAAGGCACTTTAGAAGAAATTGAATATCAAGAATTATCCAATAACATTCCACAGAATTATGGATGTTATCATAAAGAATTTGTTGCAAATACTTATGATGAATATTTTTACAAGAATGGAAAGCTAGAAATTATTAAATCGCTTTGGGTTTATTATCAAACAAATCAAGAACCGACTTACCATTTTGAATTTGATGCTTTTGAAAATCTAAAATCAATTATTAGAAAAGATGGAATTTCTGAGAATTTTCCCGAAGGTCAAAGTAGTTCGATATACAAAAAGACTAAGTATTCATTGAAGTCTTTAACGGATATATTTTTGAAAGAACTAAATAATGAGCTAATAAGCAAGTATGGGAAAATAGATGAAAAGTTTATTCTAATTATTCTTCAAGATGCGTTAAATTCGGATGAATGGTTGCCCTTTAATATTGCTGTAGTAGATATAAAACCAATTAATGAAATTGTTATGCACGATTTTATTGATTTTGATTGGTTAGATGTGGAGGCTATTAGTTCTACTAAAATCCAAAAAATATCTGAATTATTAATGCAAGAGATTGAACTAAAAGGGAAACAGGATATTCCATTTAAACTTTTAATGAAATTATCTAAAACATTGAAATCAAATATGGAGCGTTCAAGTTTTTTACTTCCATTAGATTTTCCTAAAGATTATTCTGCGACAAATTTTAGTATTATAAATAGATTATACTCAAAAAAATATTTTTCACATTTATTGGATAAATAATTTGTAAACGTAATTGCAAATGAACTGGGAAATAATCAATAAACTTTTAGACAAACTTGATTCAGCTGTTAATTCAAATTCTTTTTGGTTAGAATTTGGAGTGCCTACAGGTGAATTTGATCTAAATAGGGTACTGGTCCAACACTTAAGGACAGGGAACTTTCATTATGAACTCGTTAAACAAGATATTAATAGGGACTGGAATCATTATTCTGAAATGGTTTTTCCAAAGAACTTTGACCAACCTGTTTTTGTTCAACGACCTGGAAATACTTGGAATGGAAAAGAAGAAATAAGATTTGAGGAAATTTCGAAAGCTACACTATCTGATCATTTAGTCGACCTATTGTCTGGAAAAACAAAATACTACAGTAAGAGTAGTCTTGGAAGTGTATTAAATGAAGAAGAGGCGAATTCTATGACAGCTGAGTTACTTGAAATGCTATCAGCTGCGGATAAAAACTGGAAAGCATTTTTAATAGCACCTGATTTTTTAAATCAAGTAGATGATTATTATGATTCAGGTTATATTCAAATTGGGTATTTTGAAAATTGTGGACGTGACATGGCGGTGGCTTTTTTAGTAGGGGAGCAACTGTATATACTATTGACAAATGGTTACTCTTAAGATTACGCTAATTTAGATGTACGTGCTATGCGTACTCTTTTTTGACGCTCCCGACTGCTGCTGTACGGGAACGCTAATTTAGATGTGTTCCTTGACGTACACGCCTAGATTAGCGTAATTCGCGTCTAACGTACACGTCTAAATTAGCGTCCCGTACAGCCTTTTTTCTCATGCGAGTAAAATATTCTTTTCGATTTTTTGTACAATATATTATACACGTTTGCTCGACTGCACTAAGAATTCAAAAATTTAATTAACTTTGTCCAAAAGCTGTCCCAATAATTGGGCACTTCTCAAAAAAAATAACTTAAAATTATGAAAAAGGTCTTATTGAGTATTATTTTTATCTTCTCTGTTGCCACCTTGTTTGCACAAAAAACGCCTACTTTCACTTGGCATAGCATCTCCGCCAAAGATGATAAAAATACCTATGATCGTATTTTAGTGGGCAGTACGGAATCAGCACTTTTCTTCGCAGAGGAGAAGTTGAATTTAAAAAAATCCATTAGAAAGGGTGTTAGGCAAGTTTCTACGTATGACCTTGTTGTATATGACAGAAAGACGCTAAAGTTGCTCTCCAGAAAGACCTTGGAGCTCAAAGAAGACGGCAAGAGGTTGGGTTTATATGATGTCAAAATCGTTAAAGATGGAACAATCTGGCTTTTTAGCCGATACTGGGATAAGGCAAAAAGAAAGTATTTTTTGTATGCGGAGTCTTTTAATACGAGTAGTAAAAAGGGGAATGCCAATCGAAGGTTGGTTGCAGAAAGGCCAGATGATTTGCCGATGTTTGCTTTTGATTGGGCCAATCCTAAATTTGTTGTTTCTACTTCTTTTGATAAGTCCAAGGTTCTAATTATCCACCAGTTTAATGTTGGAAAAAATGAAAAGGCAAAGGTTCACCTGGCTGTTTTTGATACTAAAATGAATCAACTTTGGGATAAGGAAGTTACGCTTTCGAGTATCCGTAAGGATACCAAAATTGGAGATATTGGTGTGGACAACGATGGGAATGTATTTTTTGTAGCGTCGATGAAGTTGAAGAAAGCTAAGCGAGGTGAAGTGAGTTCTGAACAAAAACTATTTGTCTATACCAAGAAAGGCGAAGTAAGTACCAGCAAGAAAGTTCGGTTGGGTAGCAATAAATGGGTTTCAGATAATGGGGTGGTTTGGGCTGTAGAAGGTGGTAAACTGTTGTATTTTGTTTCTTACGCTAATGGAAGAAAGAGTGGGGATATTGGTTTCTTAGTGGCTCGATATGATATGGCCACGGGTACTATTGATCAGACAAAAAAATATAAATTTCCACTTAAGTGGGTAACATTGGGAAGTGCTAAGAATTTATCAAGCATCAAAAAAACCATTGAAAAGAATCGGTTTAAGTTTCATAAGGACCTGATTTTGAAAAACTTAACATACAATAAGGCTGATGCATCTTCGGTGGTATTTCTGGAGAATTATAAGAAAGGGTCGTATGGTGGTGCGGAGAGTTCAACCGTGATGCATGAATTTAAAGAAGCGATTATTATTAGAATTGATAAAAATGGAGAAATGGTCTGGCAAGATGCTGTTCGTAAATGGCAAAGAGAGTTTAGTTTTGACTCAGGCTCTTATTTACCCTATGTATCTGAAGGGACTGCTCACTTACTTGTTAGTGAATTAAAAGTGAATACTAAAAATAGGAAGGATAATATGAAGCTATCAAAACCTAGTCTATTGGCAGGGTTTAGTAAATTAGAGACGATATTGGTGACCATTGATTCTAATGGAAAAAAAATGGAGAAAGTACTTGATGTTAAACCGAGTTCCATTGTTTTTTCTGATGAGTTCTTTAAATTATCTGATTCGGAATATGTTGTTTTTGGAATAATTAAAAATAGTGGAGAAAGAGGAAAGCAGGCAATAGGGCTGATGAAGTTTTAGCTTTTGGCGCAAGGCTTTAAATACTTCGACATTCGATATTCGATATTCGACATTCGATATTCAATTTGGGTTTGAACAAGAGGAATATCGAATGATAAAGTGATAGCACGAATGATAGTCGCAATTTGTGTTTGGAACTAGATGAATAACGAATGATGAATGATGAAGTGATAGCACGATTGATGGTTTTAATTAAGATAGGGATTTTATATCGCAATTTGGGTTTGAACAA
>JAUTBZ010000243.1:0-20997 GCA_032361785.1 Lepetodrilus galriftensis
CGCTGAATGTTGCAGTAAACCTGCGAGCACTGGCTGGTACTGACAAGACCAAGGATGATAACTGCATTGCCACTCTATACAGTCAGTGCATCCTATCAATATCGCGTCAGAAAGGTAACTTCCGCAAACATTGATGCCGGGATGGGATTTGAACCTGGAACCTTTGGCTCTGAAGTCCAACACTCTACCACTGCACTACATCCCACCCCTAAAAACAGAGTAGTAAATGTGTATCACAACTACACAAATACTTCACAGTACTTATTAGTTCTGCAGCACCTCAAGATTAGTGTTCATGTGCTTTCACCTTTGATATACACGCACATCTTCACAACTCTGAGCTAGCTTATTGACAGCATGAATAAAAAAAAACATGATAAAAAAAATAATAATTAAAAAGTCGACAAAATAGCAATATAAATTATTCAGTTTATTTCATCCGGTAACTTTACATATATTACACCCACTGCAGATGGAATCTTTTAAAATAAGTCATTTAAAATAGATAACATATAAATCTAGTCCCATACATGCATTCTCGCAAAGCAGAGTATTTTTTGTTCTGACTTTGGAGGGGCGTTGTAACCGTATGGGAATTAAAATAACAATCGACTTTATGTACAGTTTTCAACATTGCTAGGAAAACTTGCCTTTATATTTTGGCAAGCTTTCAACATAAAAACACAATCGACACAGATTCCAAGTAACATTTTTCAATACTCGATGGTTGAAACAAATTTCATATTATGAGAAACTACATCTTATCTGCGATACCATCTAACAACTCTACAATGGGTCTATGAATTTATCTGAGCAAATAAACACCCCTTCTGCAAATTGGCATGGGGGATACCATTCATGTTCAAATTATGCTGTGAAATGTTAATTATTTACAAAAATATGACATCAAATAAAGTTAAGTAAATTTTTAAATGATTTTTTTTTTTCAAAATTGACATGGTTGGAATGAGTGAACAAAAAGAGATCATAATCTAAATGCAGAATGAGATCGAGTCAAAGTTCAAACAATGATAAACATGTATGTACCTTTTGAATATTTCATGTGCACAACTAATTTTTTTGCTTGTTTATATTTCTCGTGCGTCCTATTATTACATAAAAACCTGTCGAGTATATATACTGTAAGTATACTGTATGTACATTGAAACAGGGAACAGTTCATGGAAGATTAAGTTAATTTATGAATAATATCAATAATCCAGGCTTTAAATATTGTCACCACAGTGTAGCATATTGCATCTAGCTAAGAGTTTAAATAGAGACAAATAAATAACTCTGGAAGTGAAGTCGAGCTCCAGTGATTTGGTACAGAAAGCATCTTGTACATATTGCAGGTGTGCAGATTCAAAGCTAAAGGAACACTGCAAACAACTATTACATTATTTACTCAATAACTTTGGTATGGTATGAATCTTTTCATAACGTTTTGTAATGTTACGAACAAATTTAACAATGGTCCCATGAATAGTGAAATCTACTTGGCAGTGGGAAGCAAATGTAGAAAAATGAATTTGATACAAATAAAAAAATAAATTTTGAGCACTATTGCAATCTTGCAAGTATAAAAGTTTTGCAACTTTTCAATATTGAACATAGGAAGCCAAGTTTTTTTTTGTTTGCAATATTTTGGTCACATCGGAATGAGGTTCAAACATGTTTCTCGTCACACATCTGACAGTCGCCATTTTGACTAGTTCCTGTTAACATATTGCGTAGATTTGAACACGAAACATTCGAACAGCAGTGGTTTGAGACTAGTTCAATATTGTCGATAATCAGTCCACGAAGGATCTGTCCTTTCACACATGTTCAGTCCAAAGACTCGTGGTTCAGTTCACACGGGTCCTTTCACACATGTGTTCATCAGTTCTCATGTGTTCATCAGTTCTCATGTGATCCTGCTTTCACACAATCAAGTTCAGTCCAAAGATTGTTCATTCACGTGTTCACACGGGCGGTCATCCGTTCACATGTGTTCAGTTCACACCGGTCTTCCGTTCACAAATGTTCACACGGGAAGACCTTCCATTCACATGTTCAGTTCACCGCTGATCTTCTGTTCAAAAGAATTCAGATCACTCCAAAACACATAAGCGTGCATTGCATATATCCCATAAATATCTCGTTCGTTGTTGCTCATCGTTCGTCTTGGCAACGACGATGTTCACACCGGTTTTGTAATACTTGTTGCAGTCACATGCAACTAAGTTTGGATATGTTTTCGAGTCTGACCACAGTGGTAGCTGTTCCATGGCTGTAGGGGGTAGAAGGGAACAGCGTTGGTAGCTGTTCCATGGTTGTAGAGGGGAGAAGGGAACAGCATTGGTAGCTGTTCAATGGTTGTAGGGGGTGAAGGAACAGCGTTCACGACAGTGGATGCAAGAGTCGGGAAGCTCATGCGTTGTCGTGCATCGGCAGTGGTTTCTCGTCACTGTTTGGAGGGGTCAGCAACGTGATGACCTGGGCCGAAATATCTGGAGACCGACGAGCAGCGTTGATGACGTCATCTTGCCGACTTTGAGACTTCTCCTGAAATTACAGAAATGAAACTTGTTAAAACATTTATTTTTTCCAGTTTTGAATTTGAATTAATTATGGGAATATTTCACTCATATGTAGCATTAACCTTATTCCTGCTGAATAAAATTAAAGTGTTCTATTTCTGCATGTGATAGGGCAAGTTAACTCGCCTTCAGCAGGGAGAGGGTTAACAATGTTCTTCCAGATGAAGATGACAACAACTCTCTCTGTACATGGCCCAGATTCTGTTCTCAACCAAATAATCAAATTCATGTACAAGAGATTGCCACTAGAGTGCAATGGTATCAATAGTAGATGGAAAATCCTACAGAAATTAGTAAAAAAAATAAAATTTAAGAATTACAGATCAAGACTATTGAAACTTACAAGTAGCGTGAGATCGGTGTTGTGGATCTGAATGTTGTGACAGTCCTCAGTTGGGACCGTAGGGAAGAACTTGATTTCAACGGGACCGTCTTCTCGGACCGTCACTGCAAACGGCGCCATCCAGTGTACGCAAGGAAGGATGTCTTGCCAACTTATACCTGGAACAAACAAAAATTATCTTCAAAATATGAATTTATATTTATAGTGTATTTAATTTTTTGTTTGCTTTAATACCATGCATCAGTTTGTAAAGTATAATTATTTTAAAGTTGATATATTTTGTACATTTAACAGTTGCTTTCAAGATTATATTACTTGTATTAGTTTGTAGAATTATTAAAAACTTTATTGTTGTTTATTATTTTTAACATCTGCTTTCAAGATTATGCTACTTGTCATAATTATGAGATTACGAGTTTGTCAAATATAATTATATTTTTTAACAGCTGCATTCAAGATTCAACCACTTACAATACCAGTTTTATCAAATTCATGAGTTTGCAGGTTATAGTATTGTGTCACGGCGTTGGAATCTTTCACCCATACATGACGATAAAATGTTCGGAGAAAATAGAATGACGCGACGTTACTGACCTGAGACGCTGAGAGCGACTTCTTGTGAGGTCATGTGATACAGCGCTGCCGCTGCCAAGACACTGTATGTGAACTGTAGACATGTCAGGTCCAGCATACACACATCCAGCAACTGAAAAAGATAATAATAATGAAAATAATATTAATAATAATAATAATTTTAGAACCACTTTTGTGATATTAGTGAAAGATTCTAGAAATCGACTTTAAAATCGCAATACAAAAAATAAAAAAATAAAAATATTTTAAAATTATTTTTAGTGGCTTCTTACAACATTTTCTTGGCGATAGTTGGTTTGTATTTTAGAGTCACTTTCAACTTACCCTGGCTATCTGAACAAAGGCGTGGCCGGAGAACTGGGGGAACACAAATCCGTCTTCTGCCTTGATGATCTGCTCCATGTTGGCGATCTGCAAATACACGCCGAGCCACGCGTTGCACGTCATGGGAGACAAGTCCCAGTTGAGCGCCTTCAACATGATGAGCTCCTGGTCCAGGATCTCGTCCTCCGCACACGCACCGTCCGTCACGTACGCAAACTCGCCCAACTTCGGTGGATAGATTTCCTGTCAAAGAAAATATGAATGGTTATCAGGGATCGAAATTAAAACTAGTCCGGGCCATTTCTCACAAAGCTAAAGGTATCCCAAAGACTAGTAGAATAACTATATTTGTTATTTATAACCAAATCCCATATGTCGCATGACAAGTAGTTACACATAATCAAAGATAGCCGAGGTCATTTTTGTAACGAGTTACACAAAACTTCTCGTGAATTTTACAATAAATTGTTAGATTGACCTCTAAGACATATTTTTTTTCAGTGATCGAGTTGGTTGTTTTACGTTGCAGCTGAAACCTTTCATCCATACGCTAGGACATTTAAAAAATAAATAAACGTACCTCCAGTTTGGCAGCAATGAAGAGTGACGTGATTCCCAATAACTGTAGCGTCTGCTTCATCACGTTGCGTTTCTGGGAGAGGTAGCGGTCGATGAAATCGATGGCCAGGTAGTACGTCTCCCGATGTAACCTGTAGACCTCGCAAACCTGCAACAATTTCATTTTATTATTACCAGAAATGTCACAAGGGTCCATGCCACCCGCGTTATATTAACAAATATAATTGGAGAAAGTTTCTTTTTTTAAAAATTATTATTTTTAAAAATGGGGTCCATGTTGGACCCCGCATTGTATCCGAATCCGCGGTGCATCGAAGGACGTTATATCGAGGGAGCACTGTACACACATACACAATATGAAGCAAAATCTGTGTACGTACCTCCACCAGCCAGTCCAGGAGAATCGCCCTCATCCTTGGCTGCAGCGCAGGATGTCGGTCAAACAGGTTCTGGTCGCGGACGTACAGCACCTCCTTCTTCAGCATCAGCTGCCAGACCTCCTTAGAGTCGGCCCACGTGAACTTGGGCAGGGGAGACGACCGCGACGCCACGGAGGTGAAGTAGTTCTGGTAGCGGAAATGTTCGCCGATGACTTTGGAGCATGGCGTTATCTGTTCTTGCTCCGGTTCCGGCGTCGTGGTCGTGCTGGGGATCAGGGCGGAGGACGTCACGGAGGAATCTTCGGAAATGGGGATCCATTGGTTCTGGAGAAGAAGAAAAATTGGAGGTTTTAGAATTGTGTTATTTGACGAGTTGAGAATGAATCTCGCGAGACCAGAGTGACCTTGAGAGTAGGTACCAATAACATTTTCGTTGTCCATGATTCAAAATTCTAATTACTGTTGAAAAAAAAGTTAAAGCAAAAGTTAAAAGCTTGAAGAGGAAAACAAATATACATTTTTCTAAAGGCCACAGGATAATTATTAGAGGCATTTAAAAATAGCTACAAAACTTAACTACAACTTGTTAATTCAGAATTATTTAATTACAAATTAATACTAATACAGTAGACCTCGCATATAACGGACTCATTGGGACCGGCTATTTCTGTCCGTTATATGCATATGCCTCAATCAGGACTTCAGATTCTGTCCGTTATATGCGAGGGTCAGGTTATATGCGAGGGTCCGGTTTATGCGAGGCCGGAATATGCGAGGTCTACTGTAGTTAAATTATTAGGTTGTATTTAAATGCACAAATGACATGATTTTCCTTTTATCACATTTACTAGAAATCACGAACAAATAGACAAATATTTCGAACTTCTAAGTACAATGTATTACTACACATGCTACAAGTGTACTATAAACTACATTACTTTGTTTTCAAGATCTAGTATCAGCGTAAACAACACCAGATTTAGATTTATTACACAAGTGTGGTGAAGAGAGCAGATTGATAGTCCATCTAAAATACATTTTTCTTGCTTGGCATTCCCCAGATGCTGTAAGCCGACACAAGTACATGTTAATTACTAAACAGCCAGAGGGCAATATAAAGATTCATCTTTAATGGTGGCCATCTTGGGCCAAACCACCTGCTGCAGCAAGGCTGAGCTGAGACCCAGATGGTTGACCAGGGCAGGGGGCTGGGGTGAGTGGGGCGGAGGTGAGGATAAGGGAATGATGGGAACATTGTATGGTGTTGGGGGAGGTTTTGGGGAAAGACAAAATGGAGAAGGAGTCTGGAAAGGGAGATAATGCCACACAAGGTGGAGGAAAGTTAGACTAGCTGTGACCCAGGGTGCACATTGGTTTGGGAGTGTGAGTAGAGAGAGAGAGTGAGAGAGAGACTGAGAGTGAGAGAGAGTTAGAGAGAGAAAGAGAGAAAGATGGGGTGGAAGAAGACCATTAATTTATGTGGTGAGTGTTGGGTGAGTGAGTGAATATGGAGTTTAACGTCGCTGTTGGGTGTTGGGTGGTAGAGAGTTATTATGGTGAATGGGGGAAGGGGAGCTAGACCACTACATAGGGTGGGGGTGGTAGGGAGGAGACGCGCATGGGGGGTGGGGTGGTATTCCATATACTAAACTGAAACTAAAGTCAGGACACACATCAATATGTTATCAAATTTATAACACAAGGAGTGTCCCAAGTAAACCCTTAAATGAAGGAATCCAGATAAAACTATCACAAATTTTAGATCTCAATACATTGTGGATATCTGAAGACTGGTGAACTAAAAAGATTTCGACCACATTAGCCAGGCATAGAAAGGTTTGTATCTAAACATCACGAATAACTGCGGTATTTGCTGGTGTCAGGTGAACATTTCATATCATGGCAACAAATAAATTGAAAGCATTTACTGACTTTCCCCAAGCATGAAGAAAGATTTCCCACGAAACTGTTCAAAGCCTCTTTCTGTTCCCTGTGTGTATTTGTGTCAGCAATGACTAACTTTGTACCCAATAGAGGTCCATCCTCAAAAAGATTCAACGTTGCATACAACCCGCCTGGACCAAGATCAGAAATACTAACCGAAGTCTTCTATACATTCTATACTCAAAGCCCTAAATGGACGAGAGCAACATCACAAAGTGGCCTCATCATAATTGTAAATTTCTTTTCAATTTCAATACGATTTGCTGAGGAAAATATTGAAAACCAGGGTGTATGTAAAATGTAGCCAGATTATATTATCAAATGTAGTGTCATGTGATACAAAATGATCTAGTTAAATAAAATAAACATTTTATGTATCAATGCTATCTTAAAAATCGAAAGTAAATAAGTGTCAATTCCACTTTAATTCATGTAAAAAAAATGGAATATTATTTAACAAGTTGTTCAAACAAATGATCACATGAATATGAAATGGCATTCGGGATGGCAATCTTCATTTATGTATAGTAATGTCTATGTTTCTGCTATGATCAGGACATGAACGCATAGTCTTACAAGATCAATGTACACACAAGATGAAGTATATATGGAGTTGTTCCAGAAATCCATTCACCCATTTGTGACTAAATTTAATTATAAAAAGGAAATATAGAATGGTATTAGATAAGTGTCTCAAGGAATTTTTCAGTTGGCTAAAGAGCATGTCTAAAACATTTCTGTTTTGCTAAGGTCAGGACATGAAGAGGGACAAGGACAATCTAATATACACAAAATATAAATTATATATGGTGTAATAATATACATTCTTTAATTAAACAAAGGATGTTAGTTGCACGTGTAGGACAAACCTGATCTGGTGTATCGCCACAAGGAAATGCTGCCTCAAAGTAGTAAACCATGCTGGCTTGCCAACACAATCCAGACAACAACACTGACCACCTCTGTCCTGCACTGGACACTACCACAACTGACCACTAGACACTGACCGCCTTGCCCTTATAGCCTCAGAACCAGGCAGGCGAGAGAGTTGCTCAAAGCATGGCCTGACACTAATAACAATTAATGACAGAGAAGACAGCCCTGGCTCACCCCATTCCCTGTAGGGCGGTAGAGTGCCCACCTGCTGTCTACCTAGCTGTCACGCTCCGCTGACCACCAGTCCAGCCAAGCACTAGGTGACCATTGGTCAAGTATGTACTGCCCGCCAAGATTAGGAGGCGGGACTTGTTTGCGTTATGTAATTTCGGCCAATAGGAGGTAAATTAACAAACGAGGAAATGAAGATCAAAGCTGAAGAATTGGCTGGACTTTAGGGGAGGGGCATATGTATTAAAGAACAAGCATGTTGTGGAGGAATGGGGGCCTGAGGCTTCTGGTGTTTGCTTAAAGAAGAAAGGGTGCGAGGGATAAGCCAGATAGACTGGATTGGATGGATGGGCAGATTGAGGTTTTTCTAGATCTAACTGTATCATGCCTGCTGACCGCAGCCACATGCTGGGACGTCCACCTGGCAGGCTGGACACAGGCTGGACATAGGTGGCCGATGTAACGACATAAGTGTGACCTGTTGTAAGCAGTGTGTGACCTCTGGCACAGGCAATTTGCATGTTGCCTGACATATTCATTAGGAACAATTTAGTGAACAATACATTTCAACACATCTTGACATCATGACAGAGGTGCTTTATACGTTTCTTGGAGAAACAACTATGATGTCAACAGTAACTCATTAACTTTATGGAGCTATAATTTTACCGTTTTTTTTCTATTTCATTTTGTTTTCATAACATCCGATTTAGCACAGGCAGTGCTCTTTAGGGTATCTCTGGTTGCCTTCAGAAACTAAAAGACAAATGTTCAAATGTTCAACTACAAGTTCTAGTGTATTTAGGTAAATGGATCCATCTTGCCGAGACAAACAGCCATTGAATGAGATGCATCTTCAATGTGACTCTTACCCAACAGTATTGATGAAAAGGCGATGTAAGAAGTATAGTACAAGATCAAAGTAATAAGACGATTGAGTGCTATGTCAGTTCTACATGGGTTGACAGATAGGTCGACATTCAACAGAATAATAGTATGGCATCGCGATAGTGAGTGGCCCGATAGCAATGCATCGATGGTAATTTGAACTATCGATTATTTTTGGTAATTTGAACTATTGATTATTTCCATCGATAGTAACATCAACTATCGATAGTGTACTATTTTTAAACACAAAGACCAAATTAGTCGAAAATACTCAAGCAGAGTGGGTATTTCATGAATTTCACAAAGTTTAATGAAAATGTGCTTCATAATTTTTTTTGTTTAACAAGATTTTGATTTAAGGATTAAATCAAATGATAACAACACACTATTGTCTTGCATTTTATTCACTAATACCAGTTATATGTACATTAGCCACTATATTATACATAATTAGCCATCTTCAAAAGACTTATTTAAAAACTATCGCAATAGTAGCACAAGTATTGCAATACTATCGCAATAGTGTTTTCAACTATCGCAATACTATTCTACAATAGTAGAATTGGCCTCGATAGTCACCCCTAATAACAGTACATGTATGTTTATTTAAAACTTTTCTTTTACTAAAGAGTTTTACCTGTATGATACCCAAGGTAATTAATTATTAACATTTAATCCATGAATTATTAATGACTTTATTTGGTGCTAAAGGCTTAACAATATACAAAGCGTGTCAATTTAAAGTATGGAAACTTAACAGGTTTGGCATTAACATTATATGAAGTGATTTTGGTGATGGGGTATTTTCACCTTTCCATCTTTACCTGCGGAACAAAGAGAGAATGTAATGCATGGATGATTCATGATCAATAGATTCTTCGTAAATTGACAAGTATTGAGGAAAAGATTGTTTTGATTAAGAACTGGAGAAGTACGATACGTAAAGTTGATATAAAAAAGTGTCAATTAGAAATTGGCAGAAAATAAATAAATATCCAAGAAAAGTCCTGGTTTAAGGATAACTGGGAGTATGAAAATCAGTGGTAAATGAGTTATTGTTTTACATCGCATGAGTGAGTGAAATTAGTTTAACCCTAGGGCATCAATGGTTGCCTTCAGCAGGGAGAGGGTTAATGTCACGGCAGGAATCTGTCGCCAATACCTGACAGAAATCAGTGCAAGATGCTCTATAGTAGATTTTTAGATTCTTGAATTATTCCAGTTTGAAATCCGCTGACATAGGTATGTATATCAAGAATATACACTCACAGGTATAGCCAGTTGCTTCAGGCTAAAGCCCTAC
Organism: Lepetodrilus galriftensis; assembly: GCA_032361785.1. Classification (NCBI taxonomy): domain Eukaryota; kingdom Metazoa; phylum Mollusca; class Gastropoda; order Lepetellida; family Lepetodrilidae; genus Lepetodrilus; species Lepetodrilus galriftensis. The sequence goes on from JAUTBZ010000243.1 coordinate 10,048, forward strand.
TGTTACCATTTCCTTCTTTTAATTCAACTGTTTTACATTAGTGTTGGCATTGTGTCCTCATTTGCCTGAAGGGGGTCACTCGGGGTGTATAGAGGTGGGTGGTAAGTAAGAAACAACAACAGGAAGGTGGGGATAGAAAGAATATGTGCCAACTCTGACAACAAAACCCACAGGATTCCCAAGGATTAGTTTGACAGGATTGTTTAATTTGTTATGGATTAGGGAACACATAGGAAGTATTTTTCTTGAATAAAACAGTGACTGTTGCACTATAGAGGGAGTAATCTTGAAATGAAAGGTGAACAAGGCATATGGGTGGGAGATGAGAAAAATACAAATTACTGTAATTACGCAATTGTTATGAATGAACCCAAAGGCAGAATTTTAATTAATGTGCAAATATAAATTGGTGTTGGGAGAATAGGTTGTCAACAAAACTTGTGTAATGGTACATTATTAAAATACCTTTAGATTTTCATCCTGAAATGAAATGTAATTGATCAAATTTAAAAAACAAAAACATGGGACATTTTGCTAATATGCAATTAAAAATGAATTGTATACAAAAAAAAAAATAAAATAGAATGAACACATACTAGATTGATGCATTATAATTTCAAAGACAAGAAGTCAGCTAGTCGGTGGTTAAAACTATGCCTCCCTGCTGGTTAGACACAGCTCAAGTGCATCCCGAGTTGCCTCCAGCATAGAGAGGGTTAAAAATAGACAAAACGTGGCCACTAAAGGCATTATAATCCTGCATTGCATACCTTCTCCTACGACCAAATAAGAAACTCAATTTGATGATAATTACAATAAATTATAATATTACATCTTCGAGAATTCCGTCGCATCTTATTGTTACAACAATGTCTTCATTTCAGTAGGTGCAAGATGTCACCAACTCATCCCAGCAGGAGGCGCAGATAGCGAGCTTACCTATAATCACTCCCTCAATCTAATCTCGGACCCCCACCATAAGCATCCAATACCTCGACCCATTGTACCCCTAGACCCCCTACCCCTCAAACCCTCTGGGGTTAACCCACCAACCCCTACCGGTCAACAGAACCACGTGGTGTCATATCTAGGCTTCTCCTAAGAGTTAACTGCAACAAGGTGAAGTTGTCACACTTCAGATAACTGGAATGCATTAACAGTACATTAATTGGTCTGCGGCCAGTGCTGCAACAGTATGGCTTGTAAGTTTACATCATGAAATGTCATTTCGAGTTAACAGGACTCGAGACTCGGGTCTTGAGTGAATCAGTGTCATGTACGATGGTGATATGGAGCAGCGTCAAGGTTGGGGAGATTCTGTTAGTATTATGCAGGTGATGTCAATTAAGATAGCTTGGCAATTAATTAAAGTTAACAAGTTTCAACTGTCATGTTGCAGTGGCTCAACTGGTATTTGAAGTGATAGTGTGATAGACTTTTATTTACCACAAAAATAATAATTTTAAAATGGGTTGCCACATCCTGTGTTTATGAATAATTGATGTCTTACATGGTTGGAGACACTTTTATTTACCAAAAAATTATTAATAATGAAAATTAGATTGCTCCATCCTGTGTTTATGAATAATCGATGGTTCTGTTTATATCACCTGATCACTGTTTGATAATGTATGAATTGATCACAAAAACTAATAATTTAATATGAATTTATTAAATTACAGACGAGTGAGTGAATATGGCGTTATAACGTCGCTGCAGGAATCTTTCACCCATTTGCAACGCTATTATAAATTACAGGTAACCAGAGAAAATATACACAATGAACTCAATGTTCATTTCCAAGATTAACAAGAATATGACTTTTTCAAAACTGAGCTCAAACAATAGACAAATAAAAAATAAAAAATAAAAAATAAAAAATAAGAAAAAAGGTCAATAAAGTGCCAATGGTCAATTATGAAAGTAACAATTATACAAGTTTTGACAAACTACATGTATAGAACTAATTATTAGATACACGATCCATTTTATTGAAATGTCGTTATTTAATTGCAGCCTTGACCAGTCCACCCACAATGTGGTCAGAATAAAAACACTGCAAATTAACCCTATTGAGGGCAACCCAAACCAGACTGAAACGTCAGACATTTAAACTCGTTTATCTCAAAGTCCTCCACCCTGTTTTCAATCACTGTCACTTGCCCACAGAAGACGTACATTACACTAGAGAAATAGACAACACTGACATCCAATACCATTGACTGACAACCCACAATTAACATGCTGGAATAAAAGGAAATAAATGTTGACTCTCATTACCGGAGGTGGGATAACAATATTATTATCACCACTGACCACTGGGTAGTGATTGGTCACTGGTGGAATTTTGGACGGTGAGATGTCATGCTGACCCATTAGCCATTTAAGTTTAATTTTATTCCTCTATATTTAACATGGAAATACTGTATCAATAACAAAACCTGTATCTTGAATGAGAAATATGGAGTTTAACATCGCTGCAGGAATCTTTCACCCATTTGCAGGGTGGAGACCTTAACCTCCTCTTGGCAGAGACAACTATAAATGCTCTACATGGTAGTGATTTAGATAACTTTGGTATGGAAAACGTAATTAAATGTAACTTAAAAAACCCCACACACCAAAACATGTCATGATGAATAAATTATTTAACATGGTGTACACGAATAAAAATAAATGAAAAGAACACAATTAAGAAAAAAAAATACTAACAGCATTCACTTTACAAGCCTCCTGACACATGAATTAAAATCAACTTTACCTATTAATTATTTACAACAGCTTGAAATAACTGCTAGATAAAATGCAAAGCATCTTTCCAGTCCTAATGCCTGCTACCTTGATGTTTATTAAATATGCAGAGATCTTTTGTACTACATCTCCCCTTTTGCACCTGGCCCAAACAGGTTGGAAAAGAAACGGTACGGACTCCATCCTCCGATCGAGAACACCCAGATCAGCCGACCCCCGAGTGCATAGAAATGTTCCCAAATATCCAGTTATAGCAATCATCTACCCAGACAATACACCCTACGCGTGCCGCTACAACTTCAAAGGCTCGCCAAGATGCAGACTCGACAATAAAACGGTGACCAGGCTAAAAACAACACCTGTTCTACTCCCAGTGTTTCGGTTGCAAAGATGGGGGAATTTTGGATAAAGGATCAAAGTTGAGCCCGATCGAAGTAAAAGATCACATTCCCATGAAGACTGATGACAACTGGGGCACGCGCCGTCTAATCTATGTGACAATGCCAGCCGGCCGTAAGCATCGCCTGTTCAAGGGTTTGCCGTTGGTGGTAATGGGCTCATTTGCATACAGGTGACTACCGCAGATGGATAGATCATAGGTGTCCGTACCCCCATCAGCTGCTTGGGTGCAATACCCCTACCCTCAGCTGCTTGGGGGTAAGGGACGGATGGGCAAGGACATATTGTCAACTTGTCAAAAAAATAAATTAAGATCGAGAGTGGTAAAATGTGAAAATGCATAGATCAGCTGCTACCATTATAAAATATATTAAGCGAAGATTTTCACCTGAAATGATCATTATTTCCACATTTATAGTCTACAGGTTAAAAATTAAAATATTTGCTATAATAAATATAAATTGCAAGTAAAACAAGAGACTGGTAGCTATTGTAATGTACTCCAACTGGTTTTCAATATTTTGACAGTTTTCTAATTTTGTATTTTTATTGTTCATCGCGAGATAAAAAATAAAAAATAAAAATAAAATATGAAAATCAGTTAATGTGGAAAATCTAATGTGTTGCCCACTCTACTTGTGTAAACAAATCAAATGCACATACTTTCGACCATGAAATATGTCAATAAACTATTTAACATCAGTTATCATGTTTATCAACATTCCAATGATTGTGGTTTTGGTGGGTAGATAATAACATCTTCAATGATCTTGAAACCATTTAAAACAATGACGAACAAGAATATTTTCTACCAATGGTTACACATTCCAGTGATATTTATAAATGATAAAACAAAATTGTTAGTAAATCAAACAACTAGACTACAAACTATATTTTACTGATTCATGCAGTGAAATTCAGATGGTTACAGTTAATACTACAGTATTTCAAGGTTAGTAACTTACCTGTAAAAACTAAGTCCTAATGACAACATTTTATAATTAGAGAATAAGCCACGGGATACGTGTGATTATGGAAAATATGTCCGAGTGAAATTAATGTTCACAGTTCTGAGCTTTAGCAAGGAACTTTGAACATGAATTTCACTCTGGACATATTTTCCGTAATCACTCTTATCGAGTGGGTTATTCTAATTATTCAACAAAATCATTTTATTGGAATAAATCATGATAAACTATCGAAAAATGACATAATTTAGAGAGACTGCCAAAGTCCGCTGATGAGCATTTGTCCACCTATGACGTCAAGTCACGATGTTAAAGTCATTGTCTGGTGACGACGTCACAATCCTTTAATTATGCATAATCTACACTGTTGATTATGCTATCGTTAATACACAGTAGAAATCGACTTGCTTCCTTCTATTTTATTACACAATAAAAAATATCAACAAAATTCAAAATAAAAATGACATCAGATAGATCTAGTCTTTTTAGTTTTAGTTTCTAAATTAGTATATTGAAAACTGTTCAACTTTATACAGCCCATGTAAAGTATGACAAATTAGTGTGAAATGACAACATAATAGATATTGAAATGCTCATCAATGGCTGATCATTTTAACATTTCATTGGTATCGCTATCAAGAAAAATGAACAATTTATGAATTTTGAAAAAGAGTTAATAATTAAGAATTGTACACAGATTTGTAGCAATGTACAACTTCATTGTTTACATTCAGTTTGACATGCATGCCTTTCGCGGCACGTGGCATTTGATTGGTTGACGAAGTGTCAAGTTAGGAATCATGAATATTCATCGAAACAAAATGGAGGCCAAAATCTCAGATGAATGAACTTACGAGAAAAATATTTAGGAAAAATAGAAGGAAGCATGCACAAATTTCGAGCATATTGCATTATCGAGACATGACAATAATCTAACGAAACCCAAAGTTTCATTGATAAAATTAATCATATAAAGATTTCCCCGCTAAATTTTGCGCGGGTATCAGGGATGGGGGGATATGGCGCGAATCTGACATTTCTGCTCATCGACTTTCTAATACATGTACATCCTCCTAGGCACAACATATATCTCACCTGGATTCTAAATTGCTGTCTCCGTTTGTTCACAGCTATATCATAATCATCGTCCTGCAACATAAGGTGAAACAACGGGCTCTAACGGTACGGAAATCTGGGTCACCTCGAACAAAGACTGGCAAAAACTTGGGGAAATACTCCGAACATTATCGACACTAAACTTACCTCCATAACTTTCCTTTTTCTGCAGATAATCGGTCTTGATATGATGTTATCGTTATCCACTGTCCTTGGTCGATTCAGAAGACGTGCACTGTGGAAAATATTGCAAGAAATAGATAAATGCTTGGGCAAGGGGAGGTGGCCGATGGCCGGGTTCAGGACAGGCTGGTTCGGATTCTAACTTTCTCTACGTCACGTTTCCCATCCAATAAAATAAAAATCAGAAATAAATATATAAAATATTCTTACCTTTTCCTAGACATACTTTTCTGAGCCTCAACAAGCTGACGTTCCTGTAAAATAACATTCGTAAGATCGTGAGAAAATCCGCATGCCGCCCAAAAAGGTCACCACATTTTTACTGTCCATTTCTATGTTTACGGTTACAAAATATGACTGCATCAATGATGATAAATTGAGATATTGAACTGTTAGAGTAATTCCAATCTTGAAAACGATATGAATATGAAATAAGACCGATGAGAATCTACCTAGACCTACTCGTCTTACTCAGTCCACATTTTGACACAAGTACAAATGTCCTGAAAGTTGGGGTTCAAAATGTCGCAATAACTCAAATTAAGCCAAAAGATCTGAAGAAACAACATCGAATAAGTAATCCTTATTGCTGTTGTTTTAACAAAGTGAGAGTAATTCCACTCTAATAACAAAATTGAGGAGCTACCTCGCTCACGTCTGGCTCCCCTGCCAGCTTGCATTGACTGAGGTGTCGGGGTCCCGCGCAAACCCGTGATCACGGAGGGACGTCATTGCGCATGCATATTTCACGAACAAAATCAAATTTATGAAATTTTGAATAAATAAGGGGTCTACAGCTTCCCTAAAGGCATATATACTGCTATATATTGACTTAAACAGACCTAAAATGTCATAACAGAAAGATTGTAAGAAAACTTTTGTCATTCATTTGGCGAGAAAAAATGACTTCCGATGAGACCACGGCGCGAAAAACAAGATTCATAACTGTTTTAGATCGATTTATGACAGTTCATGAGAGAGAAATTATAATATATACGTTTATTTATCATCTGTGATGCTAAACTAACGTGAAAAGGGTATTCTTTTCATCTTACATCATTTTCATTCATCCATCAACGAACGGCAAAGTTGTAAACAAATCGTGCAACCGGTTGGAAAAAAGTTTCGTAAATCCTTAATACATGGAAAGATATCTATGTTCTGCATATCATTTTGTAGCATTTGACATGTAGAATCTAGAAATAAATACCAAATCGATAAGCGGTATTCAAAATACCGAGTTTCAAAGGAAAATCGAACGTAAACATTGCTGATAGATCGCTCTAACAGGTTTCACTTCCGCTTGTGAACGCATGCGTACGAATCAGACGACCACCGATTGGTTGATGTGGACGCCACCCCTTGACGACGTGAAATGTTGATAAAATGGCGACGTGTATGGAAAAATTTGTAAATGTTTTTAAGCAGAAATCATCTGCTGTTATAGGCATGATTCATCTTAAACCATTACCAGGTCATACGTTTTATTGTAATTGGTCAACACATAAATTTAGACGTATAAAACGTCGCATTAAATGTTCTAAGCTGAATCTAGATTGATCTGCTAAGCAGGTGCTTTATGGCATCTCACTTTTTATTCTCATTCATTTGATTAGATTTATGAATTGACATACCAATATTATGCCTGTTTGGACATGCAACTTTCAGAGGTTATCATTGGCCAATGCATACCATTTACCAGCTGATTGATTTTGTTCAGCCAATGAAGAGTGTAGCCACTTTAAAGGTCTATCAACAATGATATATTATGTGATATGTGTTTGTAGGGTTGCTTTTATGGACAAGACTCGAGACACTGAACTCAAATGATAGTAATATACTAATTTATATTGACCCTCTACTTGCTGGATTGATTACAGTCACTGCTCTGAGGCACCTCTGGTCTCATCTATGGCAGACATAGAGTTAATAGTAGGCTGAAATAAATTTGTAATTTAATGAAGCGTATACCGGTACAATTATTAGGGTTCTATATTGGTAGTACTATATGCCATTTGGGGAATATAGGTACATGTAAACACATTTAGTACCCAATGTATTTGTAAATCATTATACCAATACGTATATAAAGTATTATTATACTCAAAGAGTTGCATTATTTTATACTTAAAATAACTTATCAAAATGTTTACGTAAAAGCAGTTCACCATCTAGATTATCTGTTAACATAGTCCGGAGATCCAAACATCTATCGCATCATATGCATTCAGCTATATCCCGCATTATGGAGACGAAGCAACTTTGTCTACTGTTAACAGAGTCTGCTTACATTTATGATTAACAGTCTGCCGAAATCAGCTGTGCTGGAAGGCGACTGTCAAAGCATTTAAACACACACACACACTCTGGTATTACATGCATGTGTGTCATAATTAATTCTTCAATCAGTTATGTAGAGATAATACATTAATCAAAGTAAAGACACCCAAGATGTTGATAAAACTATAAGTGGAATGTATTAAAATATACATCTAAATTGAATTAAAATATCAATTTGATCGTGAACATTTTCTATGGAAATTAGTACAAAGTACCACTTGTCCTGGTAGTATAGTCTTAGAGAAATTTGTCATTCAATATTTTAAATTCTATTATAAACTTATAATTATATACAAACCTCACTTGTTAGTTTGGGAGAAATTGTCATTACATTTTCAAACCACACCTTGTAGTATTGGATTACATTTTCATCAATTTTGATTTCAAATACTATAAATACATGTATCTGCAAACCTCACCTCTATCGTCTATAGTGTTGGAGAAATTGTCATTCCATTCTCAGATTCTATTAACTTATATGCAAACCTCACTTGATAGTGTTGGAGAACTTGTCATTCAATTTTCAATTCTAATTAACTTATATCTACCGTATTTGCACTCTGAGTGTCATAGGAGCTTGGCCTGTTATTTAGCTGGGATGCCAAGCATTATTTACTCAATGTCTTATTGCCTGTGTTTCAGGGACACCAAGGTACCAGTATTCCATGAAAGAGATACTCAACTCGGCACTTAACGAAGCTAAGCTATACAAAGATGCTGGAGTGGTAAGTCACTGTTTACTTAGTCCATTGTCTTACAAGCTTTCACATTTTTCCCCGAGGCAGCCTTCGCCTTGCACTTTCTTTTGAACCTTTCTTAACTTAAAAGGAAAATATAGAAACTGATGTGAATAGCTTTAAAACAATATTGGTATATATAGTCAAGTAAATTTTTTTGGAGTATTGTTTAGGTTTAACCCGTTTGGTCTTAGTATATGTGTATTTATTAGATCCAATGTCTGTTTTATGTATATCTCTTTCTTTTGATGTATTTTGTGGTTGTTGTTTTTAAAATTTTAAAGTAATATTTCTAGTTAGCACAATGTGGTTATTTAGCAATTAATATCACCAATTTTTCTATTTTAATAGTACTGAAACAATATGTATCAATTGTTTTCTCCAGTTAATGTAAATGTAAGTTATATATAGATATAGTATAGGAAGTGACAATATTTTAGAAGGTAATTATATTCATGTTATGCATATATAGAATTTAGAAGGAAATTGCAGCTTGGATTGTATCCACAGGTAGTTGAGAAGGAAAATTAGTCCATCATTGATGGGGTATGTATCACTTTTAGCATTCTTTCGAGAATGAGGCACATTATTAATAAACATATCATTTTAATTATTATTATTATTACATATAATTATTATTACAGGACGGGGTCATGATAGAGAACATGCATGATGTCCCGTACATGCATACGAGTAGCGTCGGTCCTGAGATCACCGCGTCGATGTCGGTCATCTGTGCCGAGGTCAAGAAAGTGTTCTACCCGGGGCCAGTAGGAGTCCAGGTGTTAGCCGGAGCCAACACTCAGGCCATGGCCATAGCCAAGGCTGCAGGTATAGTAGTAGTAGTAGTAGTAGTAATACCGTTAGTAGTAGTAGTACGGTAGTAGTAATACCGTATTTGACGTATTATACACCCTGCTCCAATAAAAGCCCCCCTTATTGGCCTTAACTATTTTAATAAAAAAAAAATTCTTCCATTTATTTATATTTTTAAATTTTCGTTTTTTTCTCTCCATACTTTAATAAATGTCTTAGCGTCCTGGGCGTTTAATACGTCAAATACGGTAATAATAATAATAATACTGTAATAATAAAAATAATAATAATAATAACAAATAATAAAGATGGGGTAGATAATTATTGTTTTTGATAATTATCTGGGAAAAATAAAGTATTTTCTTTTCACAAAGGGCATGCATAATATTTTGTACAATGTTAGCATCATTAGTGTGTCAGTCACTTGTTACATTTCTGTAGCCTACATAATGCAGGCTGTCTTTGATAAATGTACAAGTCCACAATGTGTTACTGGTATTGATGGTCAAAGGGAGACGATCCAACTTGGAATATCAAGGTGTTCAGAAAATAGAAAAGAGTAGTGGCATTTCTTTTGACTAAATCGGCTAGCCACCTTTTATGGTTCGAGAGTATGTTCACGTGATGGCGAAAGTGCAAATAAAACAACTCGGCTGATTTCCCTCCAGCCGAAATGCGTCGGTCACCAGATGCTGGAGCAAGCTGCACAAGTCGCCTAGAAATTAGCAAGCCGCCTTGCAAACACGTCATGACGACATGTCTACAGACATTGTGGTATAGACACATTGTAGTGCATTGAAGTTATTAGATTGAATGTTTGCGTATTTGTAAATATTTTATCAACATGAATCTTTATGATTCAAGGGAGGTAATTATCTGATTTTATATTTCTTGCCACTTCAGAGATGTATATGTTTGTGAATTGTATGGTGAACATTGTGACAATACCAAGTATGCGTAACTATTTCAATAGTCCTTTTAATATTATATATGTTTAAATAATTGTGTAAAATTACAAATATATTATATTGTATTTGTATGATTATGAGCTCCGTGTCTTCACACTGTGAATTGTTGAAAACATTTTCTTCATGAAGAACATTCTATCTCACTTGGTATGAATAATTTTTGTTGTTACATTTATATTAAAAAAGAGTATTTGTTTGTTTCAGAGCTACAGTTTGTGAGAGCCGAGGGTTTTATATTCTCCCACGTGGCGGACGAAGGCCTGATGAACTCGTGTGCCGGGGAACTTCTCCGCTACAGGAAGTTCATTGAAGCAGACGATGTCCTTATATTCACTGACATCAAGAAAAAACACAGGTAATTATTTTCAACTAACAAGGTCCTCATTGACATAATATTAGTTTTAACAAGCTAAAATTTCTCGTAGACCCCGAGACCGAAGAGCCTATGATAAATTTCAGCTTGTAAAAACCTGTAAATCATAAATCGTAATAGTTATACACTATAAACTTACCAGATTTGTGGATATTCATGCCGAAATGTATTTCTAAAGTGTGGTTTGTAATGACGTTACAATCATTTATGTCTCACTATAAGGTCATAACTGTTATGTGTCGGCAAAGCGGGGTGTACAACTTTTCACAGGCCTCCTCTCAACCAATCAAATCGCTAGA
>JAUTBZ010000354.1:0-20994 GCA_032361785.1 Lepetodrilus galriftensis
AACTTCTACTAATTAAATATTTAGGGTACATGTGCTACCTTGCCATCGTAATCCAATTGGCCGTGGCGATAAGGTGCAATTACGTTAACACATTAATCCCTTCATTGTGGTATACTGAGGTGGGTGACACTGATTGCCATTACCCTTTATACTTTGTGTCCCTATAAATGAGCGGATGAACGCAATTTGCAAGTCTTAGCTCAGTTATGGTATCGACATTTTATCTGGAGTCTCAGTTGTGGTATCAAAATGTCATTATTTCGATGCTAAAATAATTTCGAGGTCACCGTGTTACCCTTGAATATCACGACAATAACCTCCCATGAAAGTTTCCCGGTATACAGAGTAACTCTGAAAATGGAGAAATGTGTTATGTAGCTGCTCTTTTACTAGTTTTACTTTTAGGAGCCAATAACATGAAATATTAAAACATGTATTTTCCGCTTCTTTTTTTTCAGCTCCAATGTAGATCATTTCACTTTTGTGTTCACGAACTTGGAGGGTAACTTCATGTTCGGCTTCTGTCGTCATGCCACTGGGGCCCAGACCTGTCTCTGCATCATCAGGTCAGTGTGACACAGTGATCACGTGTATGGATGAACGGTGTTGAGATCATCCATTCATGTCCGAATTCAAATATTAATAGTATTAACCTTCTCCATTCTGAAAACAACCAGATATGCCATAAAGAGCTATGCCTGTGCATAATCCATCAGGGAGAGGGTTAATAATAGGACCTACCCGGTTTTACCTTTCTGCTTTGATTTGAGAAAAAAAGGGGGTACAGTCATGAGTCATGAATACACATTTTCATCTTGTGGGTTGGCAATTGGCAATTTAGGATAGGTGGGTGTGGGTTACACATGATACACGTATTACAATCATAATAATTTAAATGCTCATTGTATACAATGCTGACACTGTAAACATGGTATGCATGACAGACATGATGCAATCTCAACAGTACTCATGATACAGCACCTGATAATGCTACATCTGGCATGCATGCATAGCATGATACATATGGTTCATCACTAGCATATATAAGGTGCGTATCTGTGTAATTACGCAGTAAAAATTGAGAAATACGCATAGATATTGAATCTGGCAGTGATGAAAACGCGTACATAATGATAAAATATGTGGGATGTTTACGGTCGTGCGTATCACTTATTTATTTATTTAGCTATTTGAGCTATGTTAAGAGCAACCTACAACTACTATTAATCTTCACATAATATACTCCCTAAATTACTTTCTGGGACTACCAGTATCGCAATATTTGTAAACACTCCCTAAATCAAAATCACGGAGTACCATACTCCCAGGTCGCACATTTTATCTGGAGCTCTGGTTCATGGTAAACATGGTACACACACACAGGTTACACATACATCTATCTTACTTATTGCAATACATTCTGGGTACCATCTCGTGATTCCGTAGTCGTGTATGCCTGTGTGGTATAACGGGTGAAATATTGCCACTGCAACGTAAAGTACTAATTCATTCATGCACGTGATGCTCTCATCTGCACTAACCCTCTCCCTGCTGGATTAGGCACACGCACTGCTCTTTAGGACATGCCTTAAGCATGGAGAGGGTTAAGAGAACACTTTCTGTCCGCCGTCACTTGACGTCCAGCCTCGTTCTGGTGTTGCAGCTTCCTGCCATGGTTCGAGGTCTTTTACAAGCAGCTGAACCTGATGGCCGAGATCTTGAACCGGACCGAGAACAACGACCTGATGCCACTCCTGGAGTCTACGAGCATGCAGGATATCCCCATGCCAGGGGTGCCGGTCACCATTGTCGCCAAACAGGAGGTACGGGAGTGTCACGTCACACACTATCATTAAGTCATGTGACACCTTAAAAGGGGTGGATGGGGGGGGGGGGTGGGGGGTGGCGATCAGGGTCATAGTGATAATATGCTCCTGTTAGTTCATGTATTGCTTTAAATATTTTGATGGATTTATTAATTAATATTGAAAAGTATGTTTGTATTGTTTTAAAATCTTGTGGTTCATATTATCATTGATGTTGAAAAGTTAGTATTACTTTTTAATCTTGTGGTGAACCTTTTCGGTGATGTTGAAAAGTATTAGTATTGCTTTTATTTAAGATCTTGTTAACCTTCTCCCTGCTGAATAAAATCAAAGTGTTCTATTTTTCCATGTGATCGGGCAAGTTAACTTGCCTTCAGCAGGGAGAGGGTTAATTGACATTTACTAATAATACTTTTCTTTCTTCATACAGATGTTCAGCTTCACCAGTCCTGATCTATCACTACTTCCCAGTATTCCAGCTAGTGTAAGTACACTTGTATCAACTTGTCCTCTAAAACACTAACACTTCGGACAGCAGCACAACATTGAAGCTGCCACCACTGCTTTTTCACTACACGATTATTACACATGGTACAATGTCACATCAAATGCAGACGGTGAAAATGTGAAGATTTTGTGAATTATTAATAATATGGTTCCTAGACATGTTAAAAAATAATTATATAATCACCTGCTATAACATACCATATTTTTACTCATGCACACAGATAATTTATTGCGAATAGTATGCACTGTTCAAATCTTTATTATTAGAGATTTTTTGTTTCACTATTGTTTCATGTTACATTATCTTTCCATATAATTATTTGCAACAAATTTCGATTTCAGCGTAACTTAACAGAATATTACAACGCCATAGATACCAACAATATGATGGTCATATTTGCAAGGTAAACATTTCATCTTGGCATTCTTGTTATATCTTGATTGTAAAAAGGTTTAGAAAATATTTACAGTATCAACCTTGGTTGTTCTCAACTAAGCATGCCATTACTATATATAATAGGTTCTGTTCCAACTACATCTGTCAATTAAACATCTCATCGTGTATGGATGAAAGATTTCCACTGTGACGTAAAACAATAACTTACTGAAACATCACTGCTGAACTTATTGTTTTGCCTAAAGATATATCATGTATCCTCCCACGAAAATTAAATTTAATTAAAAAAAATATTTTTACTATTATCTTTTTAAATTGGGGTTTAGAGTTGCTTTCAAGATTATCTTACACCAACATCTTTATTTTTCTCCAGTATGCTCAATGAGAGGCGTGTGATATTCACATCGAAGAAACTAAGTCGTTTAACAGCTTGCATCCACGGAGCAGAATCCCTTCTTTATCCTATGCATTGGTAAGTATTATTCATTTTGTTTAGTTTCCTGAAAGCGTAGCACAATGGGGATGAATATCGGCCAGAGCCCAAAGTCTCAAGTTCGAACCCATTCTTGAAATTTCAATGTCTGGGTAAGTTGCCATTTCATAGTGGGTGGTAGCTACCGTAATCAGACTTTGGAGCCTTTGTGATATTATTATACAGGATGAAAATCTTGTGCTGATTCGTTGATTTTGAGGCTCCGGGGGTCGATCTTGTGAGCCTGGCCGTGGCCTCTGACCCCTGGATCTCGGCTGTTCCAGCTGAAAACACAATTTCCCATTTTCATCCCTATACACTGCACAGGCTTATTTAAATTAAAAGGATATGAAAAATAATTTCTAAAATTTGTTGTTTGGCTTTTGATTTTCAGGCAACATCTGTATATTCCTGTTCTACCCATGCATCTCATCGATTATGTCACGTGAGTAATGTATAACCTTGACAACACTAAATATGTCATATTTGTGCCTTTATGTCATAAAATCTCAACCTTGCTTGATCTGTTTTAAAATACATTTCGGAATTTAAATAATTTAAATAAGAATTAAATGTATTATTTGTTGAGTATTTCCATTTTTCAGGGCACCCATGCCATTTGTGATAGGAGTCCATTCTGCCATGATGACGGTAAAGTACACTTACTGCTAAATTTTCTGAATGTTATTTTTTTAGTCATACTAAACTGTCATCAGATATTTCAACATATTCTTGCTCTAAATCTCCTATCCTTTCTGACACGAAAAATAAAATTATAAAAAACCAATTTTTTATTTTTTTTTATGGATGTATTGTTTTTGACATGCGCAGAAGGTGAGGTCACTGGAGATAGCGGACGCCATCATTGTAGACACCGACAGGAACACTGTGGAGACTGAACACAATGACCTGGAAATGTTACCTGAAGAAGTGGTGAGGTTACTTCCTGTGTGGAATTTGTTGTTATGTGGAGATGAATACAAACAGATTGCTGTGACGTCACTGATTCTATGACAGTGATATAAATTAATTTAAAAACTTTCTAGTCCGAATAGGGATACAAATAACAAATATATGAATTTCTACTAACCCTTAGGATACCTTTAGCATTGGGAGAAATGGCCCAGGCTAGCGGGCTAGTGTTAATTTCCATCCCTGCTAGGACGGTTTGAAATGAAAACAATTGTTGACTGGTTTCTTCTGTTATATGATGTTGTTTACACAATATTGTTTGTTCTATTATCAACAGTCAAGCTATTTGAAGAAACACCTGAAAGGAGATCGAGTGAAAAGTTCTATGATGGTGTCAGGAGACGCCATTTCACGTGCATTCCTTGACGCTCTCGTCAGACTTATAGGTGGGTCCATAGTTAGAAGTTGTGCGGGTGGTAGCGCAATGTTTAGAACATTGGACTTTGGAACCAAAGGTTCTGGGTTCAATCCTGTCCTGGGAGCCCGTGTTTGCAAATGTTACCTTTCTGACATGATCATGATAGGATGCACTGTCTGTAGAGTGGCAATGCAGTTATTCATCTGTCGGTACCAGCTGGTGCTCGCAGGTTTAACGCAACATTCAGTGCTATGGATGTTACAGGTTTCCTCCTGCCCTAAAATGACAAGTCGTGATGTAAGCAACTATAAATCCCAATACAAAAAAAAAGAAAAGAAAAAGTTACCAGGGCCCGGTTGTATGAAACTTCCATTAATTAACGACGTGATTAGCCGTTATTCCTGCATTGAGGTTCAATGCTAGCGTAACATCACATTAGTTAATGGAGGTTTAATGACACGTTAACGACGCATTAATGTTTCATACAACTGAGGCCTGTTGAACAGTTGAGAATTCCATAATACAATGCCTTAATCTTTTCTTCAAACATTGTATCCCAATAGATGTCATTCTGATGCTCTGTAGGATAGGTGACATACATTTGGATTTAGGCGTACAGCTTTTCTAAGGTTAGATTGTACTATGTTCCTTAGGCGGCTACAGAGACGCGCTCAAGTTCAGAGCCGGGGAACCCATCACGTTTGACAGGGATGCCTTTGTATCAACGAGGAATCCTTCCATGAAAGATTTCCTGGAGAACATGCTTCAACTGCAGATCTTTGAACAGGTAGGCTGCGGAAAATGGTGGGCATGGGGAAATTTGAAATTGAAAATGAAAATGAAATTGAAATGATGACTATAATGTAATAACATTTAAAAAAGAAATATTAATTAAAATTAAAAATTAAAATTAAATTGTAAAAATTAATTAAAATTAAAATTAAAAGAAAATAATTAAAATTTCATCCATGTTCATTTACCCCACTCCCGTAAACATCTTTGACTCGCAGATAGTATTGTGAAGCAATCTTCAGGAGAATAGAAAGCCTTAAAAGGATTTTCTTGCAAAAATTGCATATTTTGTTTGTTTCTGTTTTCCCAGTTCATCAAGGATCGGCTGGAAATATTGAATTCTGGCAGTGGCTTCAGCGACCTGTTTGAAAAGGAGGCTGTACTGCACGCAGACAAGCTGAACACGCAGTCCAAGTACCGCGAGTGGGCGTCCAACATGAAGGTGAGTCTGCTGACCAAGGGTCATCTGGGATGTCAGGGGTCAGGGGTCATCTCAGTAATCTGTGTCATCAGAGTTGTCTGGGCCATCTGGGTCATCTAGGTCATTTGAGTCATCTGAATGACCTAGGTCATCTGGGCTATCTGGGTCATCTGGGCCATCTGACACAGTTCCCGGGTCAGAAGATTTATTCCGCAGAGCACTCCAGCCATAATGCACGATCTAACTTGTCTCCCCTGAAACCATCACGCAGAAATAGTTACTGAAGCTCTCGTACAATATGTCTGAAATATATATATCGAGAATGTTCATCACAACCTCTGCATTAATAATCTGCACGAATTCACCTGTTGCCATATATCCTTATTATAGTGATGACCAGTGAATCTCAATGTATCAGTGGGCATGGCAATTTACCGTGGATTCACGAAAATCCACAGATTTATTTCTACAGGGGGTGATTTATTTGCCATGGACAGCTTGCGGCCTGCAGCTCCCAGACACTGGGCTTGTTTCCCGCTTGTTTTTTTGCAATTTCCTATTTTCATACATTGTAATTTGGTTACAAAGGGGAGTAACTCAATGTTGTTCTGAGTGGAAGTGAGCAATGTTTAATTAAAATGTCAAATTCAGTAATTGTGTACAATTAGAAAACTCAAATTTCTAAAAAAAACAAGCACAAAAAAGATCATAGGAAAAGCAATCTTATTTCGATGTATTGGTGGGAAATTTGATGAATGGGCTGATTCTTGTACATGTATATATACTGCATATGACAATAATAATAACCAATTCACACTATATTTGCCACATCCTCCACATTCTGTTTGCGTCCCTCTAAATGCGTTCCGTTTACAGAGACACGGGAAGAAGTTCCAGAAAGGTGGCAAAGAGGCTTTCTCTGAAGTGAAGGAAAAGGTAAACCAAAGAATAACTGAATAATGACTCTAATTTCTCGTTACTTTTACAACTTTATTTTTCCACTGACATGCCTACACTTTTGAATGTAACATTTAGGGCGTGATCGATTTGGCGTCTTCTCGTTTTGGTAGAAGTCATTCTAGGAAGAGAAATGTTCACCTACGCACCCCTGCTATGGAGGTGGAGCGCAGGAATTTGTCTGCCAGAAGAAGAAGACGTCTTCTGGAAGATGGATCGTCATATCGATCACGCCCTGAATAAGAAATAATTCAGCGGAAATATGAAAAGTATTTCCACCAGAATTCAATCACTCAACTGTCTATGAATTCTTGGGTCCTGGGTATTGTTTCTCGAAGCTCTCATATCGAATATGAGACCATAGCGCTCTCGTAAGTGAACGATGTCCATGTATTAAAGATGGCTATGAGAGTCCTCATGGTCTCGTAGTAGATATGAAAGCTTCGAGAAACGATATTCAGGTGCTTAGAACAGTTGTAGCTACAAGTAAATGCAAGTCAAATGTTAGGCACCTGCTACACATGTAAGTCTGGGTGCATGAAGCACTTTTGTCTCTACAATTGCTTTCGCTTACCAGATTCTCAAATATTGTAGCGATAATAGTGTTTCATGCAATGGACTTGCACTTACATTTTGAGTTATAATCAATATTGTAGCTACAACTGTTTTGAGCAACAGGGCTCAGTTCTATGTGAAACGGTATTATCGTAGCGCTTTGAGCCTGTCTTGGAGGATGGATCTTGTGCATTATAAATATCTATTATTATTATTACCCGGTATTATTATTGTAATTCCAAAATATTGAATTATAATCTAAGATCAGGCATTATCCTGTTTAAAAAGGAAAATCCTTAAAAATCCATCTATAGATCGTACTCAAACACATTTGTTTTGCTGTTTTTCGCTTTCACCACTAATAACTGTTTGTCGGCAGGCACCATACATGGTGAATTCAGCTGTTCAGTCTGTAAGTGAACTATACAAACTCATTCACTCACCCACTCACCCACTCGCTCACTCACTCACTCAATTAACCATCTCCCTGCTGGAGTCGACTGGAGGTGTCGTAATTATACAGTAGTGATCGGCATATTGATACAGAGGGTTAATTTAGCACTGCTGGATTAGACGGTCACTGCTCTAGAGGGCATCTCCAGTTGCCTCCAATTGTGAGAAGGTTAAATGGTACTCCCTCAACATGCATGTACCTCCCTATATATATTCATGTTGTAGTCATTATACTTTCAGCGTACTATGGTTTGTACAGATGTTTATTTATTCTGTTGACTTGTTGACGTGTACATATTTGGGGTGAGGGAGGGGGGCGGGGGTGGTAAGCACAGTGGTATATCTCCAGATCGGCACCAAACGTCCCGAGTTTGAATCTGACCCAGGGGTGAAATAATCTTGGTGGCTGTGAACCCTGCAGGGCTCTATATTAAATTTTGAGGCACATGACCCTGTGTCTTGTCGGACGCAAAACTACTTGCCTTGTACTGTAAAGGGCTTGTAAATCTGGGCAAGTTCACTTGTCCGCCTGTGGATACTGCCTGTCCCGGGCGGGCGAACAACCCTTACTGTCGAGCCCTGAACAACCCTTACTGTCGAGCCCTGAACAACCCTTACTGTCGAGCCCTGCCCTCAAATAAAAAATGTTCAATTGTGCACATTTCAAGTTTGTTTTTATCAGTTTAATGTTGACTTATACTCAATATATATTATTAATTTATGCAGAATTGAATACTACTACGTATAATAATTAATATTAACTTGTACATGTGTATATACTTTATATGCTAGCCGCTATTATTAAAGGTTAAATATTGATCTGTGCATATGTGTATTTTCAATTATTGGTTTGATTCAAGGCAGTGTTATTATTTGGTTACGGTTTTTATTAAAATAAAATAAACACTTGATCAGGATTTTGTTAGATCTTCTTGGTGTACATAGTGAAAACAGGCCCTGAGATTCCGAAACTTTTTAGAATGATTTTATGCTTGCTCTAATTTTATATGGAGATTTTGAGCAAAACTTAGTGTTGAGCATGAAATAGTACCGAAGAAAGCTTTGTAATTTCGGGTCAGACCAAGTATTTCTAACAGTAACTATATTTAACAGCATGGTGTCACAGTGTGTATTAGTCAAATATAGGTGGAAATTTATTTTTAAGTTATGGAAAAAGCTTTCACTATTTTATCTTTTATTTTTTTTAGATGTTGTTATTGTTGTATTTTTTATTTTGGTTTTATTTTGTGGTCAGTAGATTTGTGAAATTTACTTTCTTTGAATGTTCTGTTTATTACTAGTAATTATATATATATGGAAATCTATATGGGTTCCTTTTTGGCGGCTCAGTTATTTTTGGTAGATGTTAGCACTGCTATGTCCTGACATCCCATTAACGCTTTCCCCGAGTTAGCTACAGGCACTGATCATTCCAGTTGCCTCCAACTTGGAGACGGTTACCGGTAACAAGTCAACAATAATTAATTTCATAGAGATTCATATGCTGAAATAAGTCAAGTACTATTTGGAATTGATTCTAGTAGATGTCACTACAGCCCATATTCCATTTGTTATCATGTATTTGTAATTTTCTATTTTGATACTTACCGACTATAAATCAGTTAGTTAATCATTAATTATTATTTATTTCAACTGCCAATATCAAAATACTAACCTGCTATTGGGAGTATTAGAATTCTAATTTATATGATTTGGAAGTGCTTTCATAGTTACTGAAAACAAATATAAAAAGTACTGAAAATAATTATTGTATAACTATTAATTTTCGGTATATCTTTCCAATTTAGCGTTCCCTCGATATAACACTGACTTTGTATCCCAATTTGGTGGAAAATGAGATTTGACACTCCAAAAGTGGAGGTAGCAAATTATATTACCGTACATTCTTTATAGCTGCCAACACCCCTAACTGTGAATTTGTAGCTCTGTTTTGTGTCCTATTAATATTTTTAAGTTTGCTATTTAATAATATTAATGGGCACAAATAGAGTTACCAAAATGCAGCTACCGGTAGTTAACAAATAAATGTTTCTGTTCAACCTGAATTTTTGTTTCAGATTAAGTTTCAAGGAAAGAAGAGGTTTTCAGAAATGAAAGCTAAAATTACCGAGGTCAGTAAATGACAAACTACTGCAACATTCAGTGCTATGGATGTTGCCCTAAACTGACAAGTCGTGATGTTAGTGTCGTCGCAAATGGGTGAAAGATTCCCGCAGCGACGTTAAACTCCATATTCACTCACTCGTGATGTTAGTGAAAGATTCTAGAAAGCGATTCTAAACCCCAATTAAAAAATTGTTTTTAAAAAGAAAATGACATACTATTTTGATCTGTAGTTATTTTCAAGATAGTACAATACATGACTACATATCTTTGTCATTATCTTTCTGATTATTGTTATTGTATTTTATTCAATGTTCAAATCATTGCTGATACGTGTATTCTTTTTGACTTGTATAATAAATTCAGTTATACTTCCTAAAGCAGAAATGTATCCGTGATGACAATATTTTGACGATAATAAAATTTATTATTTATTCCACAGGTTTCAGAATTTCTGATCTTATGGCAATGAAACTGAAATAAGCTTTAAGACAGTATATGCCATATAGGTGTAAACTATTCTAATAATTTACCTTTGTAGTTATTATTATTCCTAAATCGCATAGAAAGTGAACATTTTTCTCTTGTTCTTCAGATGAATGAAAGCACGAAAAAATCTTCGCATTCCCATCACACTAGGATTCCGAACCGTGAACGTCCAACCACAATCATCGGATCAGAGATCAAGAGTTCACGGGTAAGAAGCAGTTTCAGATTAACAACTTTCTGTGAATTCCGTGCATTGCCTATTTTCTTTCCGGCAACTAGTTTAAGTATGTACAGTTATTTTGTTCTTTGTTTTAGCCACCTCGGCCGCCATTACCGCAGAGTCTGAGAGAGAAAGGAGCAGAGCTGTGAGTGTGAATCGCCAGTAATTCTTAATTGAATTTTAATTCTATTTTAGTCGCACTATTTATTCCAATTCAATGCCATTATTCCCGGTATTAAATCATATACTTCACTTTAAATAAAAATAAATTTGGCATTTTTTTCATCCTGTCTTCCATGCTGTCTTCCAATTAATTTATCGTTACATATTGGTGAAAAATTCCCGCTACAATAATTCACTCACTCCACTGATAATTATGTTCCAGTCTAGAGGTAGCGAGTACTTATAACCTGGAGGTCCTGGGTTCGAGCCTAGCTCATGTCATTGTGTAGCACTCGTATTATGATAATAAGATTTCATATGAATATTCGTTTCCAAAGAGAACACTTACAAACGATTATTTGAAAAGCATTTTTCCTATTCATTTCAGTTCTAATTTATATATAGTCACATAATAAGCTACTGGTATTTCAATGTAGTCACATAGAATACTTACAAATGAATATTTGAATAGCATTTTTGCTATTCATTTCAGTTCTAATTTATATATAGTCATATGATAAGCTACTGGTATTTCAATGTAGTCACATAGAATACTTACAAATGAATATTTGAATAGCTTTTTTGCTACAAATGAATATTTGAATAGCATTTTTGCTATTCGTTTCAGTTCTAATTTATATATAGTCATGTGAAGCGCTACTGATATTTCAATGTAGTCACATGACCACCGTCCATCAGTTCCAGACCGATGACTCAATACAAGCTTATACGTGACGACAGTGACGAAGTGTCGCCTGGCAACGACGAGCACCAGTTTGAATACCGGCCGGTCAGTGTCGGCCTGCTGTCTGATCCGGACATCCAGAACGCGTATCAGCAGTCCCCGTCGACAGATGTAAGTCCACGCAGTCCACGCAGTCCCAGTTTCAAACTTATTTGTCATGTATGGGTGAAATATTCCCGCTGTGATGTAAAACAATAATTCACTCATTCACTCGAAATTTTCCCCAGTGGTCTCTGCAGTTATTTGTCTGAAAGAAATTGTGGCGCCCATACCAAAGAAAACTGAGAACATGAAATGTAAAAACAGTCATATGTCTACACTTTCTGACACGTCTGTATAGTGGGAATGCAGGTGCTCACAGGTTTACTGCAATATTCATTGCTATGAATGTTGTGGGTTTCCTCCTGCCCTAAACTAACAAATCATGATGTAAGTGAAAAAGATATTGAAATCAACAATAAACACTAATTCACAAAAACAAATAATAATCTACATTATGTCAGAAACCTGTGACAATCTCCATGGCAAGTGCAGGTTTTGTTACGAAATATTATATAGGGATAGATTACCACAGGATCTTGGTGTTGCATAGACATAACTGTTTTACTTTACATGTTCTCAGTTGTCTTTGGTATGCCTGGCCCGAGATTATGAAAAAATTAAGTACAATTTCATGCTCAAGCTCAAATTTTACATGACGTTTTATGAACAAAACTTCGAGTTGAGCATGAAATCGTACTTGGATAAGTTTTGTAATCTCGGGGCCTGATTAGAGTCTTATTTTTACATTTTTACATATGCTTTGAATTCCAACTGAACTTGCTCCATCTACTTCAGATGATAAGCGACGACTCGTCATCGACTGAAACGCCGTCTAGCGGTTCTCTGACTCCTGCGGAGATGGACGGGTCCGGTATACCATATGTAGACTTAGGCTCAAATATATCACAACCCAAAGCTGAATACTCTCCAGTCACACGAAGAAACGAGCCAAAACCGGCGTCGAGAAAATCGCTTTATAAGACGAACGGTGCCCCCAGCAACACAGCAGCCATTCTTCCACCCATTCCCATGCCGAGGTCAAGGGTCAAGCACATCAGCCATCCTCCCCAGCGACCTCCGCAGCGACCCAAGGAGGAGCAGCTGATTCGGTTCGAGTCGACAGAATCGGAACCGGACATGGAATTCGACCCACTGGCGGCGAGTCTGAAGCGGTCGCCTGCATCGCCCACGGTGGGGGCAACGGCCACGTGTGACGATTCTCCCAGATTTGAGCGGACGACGCAACGACGGTCGCTGGTGAATCGGTCGCCCGCATTCCGCCAGCAGGGGCAGGACACGCCCAAGAGGAACGCATACAAACCGGACCGGTCTCCAGAGAACTCGGAGGTTGATGACCCCAATGCATTGTTCGACCCACTGGCAGGTTTTGACAAGGCCATGTACAACTCCTCCAAGGGACAACTGCCACAGCACACGGGTCAAATGCCAGGGGTCGCAGGTCGCTCCACGTCTCCCGAGCTCCTACAAGACTGGTCTTTTAACAAACTGGTCGCATCTCCCACAGTGACTCCACCCCTGCGGAACCCTTCCCCGACCCAAGCGACCTCCACGACCTCTTCCATGCGCAACCCAGCGTATAACATGCACATCCCCGGACCACACATCACAGCCCCTCCTCCCAAACCCAGACAGTCCAAATACAATCCCAGCCACTCTGCGTCGTCATCTCTTCACAAGCAGGCCAAACGACCTCCAGGGGAGGTCCAGCCGACATCCGACCCTTTCAGCGATCTGATTGGATTAGACATAGGACCTCGGATTCAGAAGTCTCCGACGCCTCGGAAAGCTCATGGCTGGGAAACTTTTGAGTGAAATCTGGAGATTTTAATATTTAATTAATTATTCCCCGCCCCATAACTTCTTTCCTTCCCTCATCTTCACTGTGATAATTTGTGCTTATGCCATTGTCAATGTCAGCTGGTCATGTAAGCATCATGTTTTACCTGGATTGTGTGATTTGTACAGTTCGGCAAGTCACCGACCAAGGTGGGCTTATTTGAGTCGTGTCTCTGTTGTTATTGTTCTTCATTAACATGGTTCTCCTGTACAAAACGGTCCAAGTCTAGGGTAACCCTAACAAATCCACAATCATTACCATTACCAGGGCCCCCCTAAAAAATACAATGTGGCATTTTTATTTTGACAATAATGACTATTTACCGGTAAAACAATTTAGACAAAACATGACATTTTTGTTAAATTTTGATTTATAATTTAAAATATTGGTTTTAAGTAGTGGATTGTTTGTAATGTTGCACATACTTGATAGTTGTACTATAAGGGAAGTTAAGTTTGAAAATGGATTAAGTCATGAGATTATTTTGTTAGTTATGTTGAGATTTGTGTGATAAAGAGAGATTATGTTGAATATTGATGAGATATTTTTAAATACCATAGAACATGAGATAAAATTACCCATGGCTTTCTTAAAGTGTCTATGTCTGTGTGTGAGTATGTGCGTGCATGTGTGTCTGTGTACATGTATATGTGTGCGTGTGTATGTGGGCATGTAAATGGGGCGAAATTCTCATATCGACATAGAGCTCGAATTCATTCTTAAAAGTGTTCATGAATGTACGATTCCATGTTCTCATTGTACAGTAAGCCTTGTTTAACAACTGAAGACCAGGGGTATGTGTTCAGCTTACACTACTTCTCACTACATTAGTTCTATGTAGTGCTATGAAAGCCCTTCAGCCGGCATACATCTCACAATGTAGCTTGTATTGTTTTGTAGGAAACCCTAAAGGCGGCTCTCCACGTGAGAGTAAATGTCGACATATTTCTGCGAGTTACTATCGATATAACATTTTCTCATGACTTTAATATGTCGGATAGTTAAAAGCTGTACCGGTAGTCCATGTGCAAATCGCTGTCGGACAGTGAACTAGTGCAAGAAAAGTCGCACATAGAGAGCCGCCTTAAGCAGGAAGTGAACAGACCGTACACATCCACAAACTGATTCGCTGCTGTTTTGCTTCTAACCCGTTCAGCCAACCATTACTTTGTAAAATAGTAGTGTATTGTAGTGAAGTGAAGTGTAGTGTAGTGAAATGTAGTGTAGTGTAGTGAAATGTAGTGCAGCCGGAACACATCCTTGGCCCAGCAAATTCCTGATCATGTTTAAATTCTATAAACTTCAAGCACATAAAAAAGACTGGTATTATCTGATATGTAATTCACAAAGTTCCTGTTTAATCCTTTGCATGCTGGAGGCAACTGAAGATGATCTAAAGGTTTGTACCTGTGCCTGATCCAGCAGGAAGGGGGTTAATGAAGCCATCAGTTATATTTTATATATAATATGATGGGAGTTTTTGAATTACTGTACTATTATGAAAATACAGTCCCACCTAAGTTATAACTACAATATTATCAAAATGGTACAATGGGAAATTGTGAAATTAAATATGTCAATTTTCATTGACGTCACTTTGCGATCAGAGAAAAAGATAGGCACTGAATTTGTAGTTGAGGGCATTTCTTTCTCTCAAATAAATTGCTATTTTTGTAGAAATTAAATTTAAAATGACAGAACATAGAAACTATAAAGCCATGAAGCATATACTTAAATTTAAATTAACCATTTAAATGCTAAATGGATAAATTAATATACACTGTACTATAAGTATAAGATCAACAAATACACTTTGAAAAAATAACGACCTTGAAAACTTGTTGTCTTTTTCATTAAATACTGGTATTAACTAATTCAATGACGAATTGGTCAGTATGTATAATTTTTACAGGATAGTGTGATATTGGAATTGAATATTAATAATTTTGATATACCTGTACACTATCTGATAATGTTCATGTGTTTTTCGTTGACCATCATGAAATGAAAATTGTTAACTCTCCATGCTGTAGGCAACCAGAGATGCCCTCGAGTGCAGGATCTGTGCTTAATCCAGCAGGGAGAGGGTTAAAAGAAAGGATTACTACCACATGAGCTACAAACCAATATAGCTGTATTTCAATGATTACATTCCTTATTTATGCTGGGGTGGGTGGTAGCAGTGGTAGAACTTTGGAGCCAAAGATCCTGAGTTTGAATCTACCTTTCTAATGCAATCATGGTATACTGACTGTACAGTGCTGTGGTGTGCTGCGCAGTTATTCTCGGTTTGTCAGTACCATTGCAGGTGTACTGTAACACTGTTGTTGGCATGAAACCTGCAGTAATCTGACAACTCATGATAATACTGTAGTAAAATAATCTTGAAAGTGACATTAAATTCCATTCAAACCAAACATTTATGTTGCCTGTGTAGTCTTTAACATGGTATTCTATAAATGTAATAATTAATATAAATAATTAACAAACAAGTTAAATCCATAATTTAATATGACTACAATATATTTTACTTTGTTGATATCCTGAACTCGCTGGACTATGATTTAGTGAAGGATTTGCAACAACACAGCAACAGTTGAACACTGTTAGTGTTAAAGGCATACAATCATGGTTTGTTGACATATTCAATGGTTAAACATATTTTACCTAAAAGTATGTACATTTGATTAGTCTACTGTACTAAAGTATATTGGGTAACAAGCTACATTTTCTGCATGGCCCACTGGTTTTCAATATTTTCATATTTTTTTTCCTTTTCCTAGTGATTGTTAAATGGAGAAGGAAATAAATAAAATACAAAAATATTGAAAACCAGTGCGATATGCAGAAAATGTATTTTCATATATATATATTTTTTTTCTTGTGATTTTTAATACGATACATGGAGAGGGAAATAAAAAGACAAAATATGAAAATATTGAAAACCAGTTGGGCATACAGAAAATGTAGTTTGTTTCTACACAATATACTTGTGTAGACAAATCAAATGTACATACTTTCAGGTAAATTACATTTGACCATGAACTTTGTCAACATTGATTTAAAATGACAAAATAATGTCCTCGTCATTTTATCACTCTTTATCATCAATAGTACACCTTGCCAAGAATTCATTAATAACTTTACTGTCTGATCATGGTATCTGTCACAAACCAAACCAAGCTACCTGTATCATGTGTACAGTGCATCTAGATACCGTGGGGTGTATCGTAGTGAGTTGCCTGCGATAGTACTGCTAGTTTTCATTTGTTTCAAATATTTCTAAGTGCTCAAATTATGTACCGGTACTCAATATGCTTCAAGATGACTGACTTTATAATTATATAAAATACTGTACTGCCAAGTCTTAATACATGTTTGTGCGACTGGTCGAAAATCAATGGAGGATTATATTAATTTATGTACACATAAATGTATTTGTTTTGATAAATGGATATGGTTGGTTTCAGTTTTCAAAATTAATTGGTCAGAAAAAAAAGGGTCCTCAAAAGATATTTTGTGGTATTTTTTAAACGAGAAAAGTAAAAATTACCATGAAATGTCTTTGACGAGAACTAAGCAATGTGAGTGTTAAAGCTTAACATCATATCAGTTGCAAGTCATACAAATAGCATAGGAATCGCAGCACTGCAGTACATATCAGCAGCTGACCATATTACTACACACTATTGATATCATTTGTTACACATCCTTGATATCCTTTACTGGATGTATTACAATCTTTTTATTGTTGCCTTCAAGCCCCAAGATTACGAAACTTTTTCAATACGATCTCATGGCGCAAACTCAAATTTGACTGAGTTGATATGGCCAGAATCGAATGTCTGACAGTAAAAGGAACAATTATCAAGAAATTTAGCTAGCTGAATTAAGAGTCGAGCATGAGTTTGTACTCAAAAAGGTTTTGTAATATCTGGGCCAAATTAGGTTTCAATTAAGGTAGTCCTTGTCAATTAATGAGACACTTATTTCCCCTATTTTTTAATAAATAATTAAAAATATTTTTTTTCTTTACATTTGTTTAAAGCAATTCCAAAAGTGTAACAAATCATTTAAATAAAATGGAGAGAAAAATATTGTCTTTGATGTATTTGACAAGGACTACTTGACATTTTTCTCCCAGTTGGATAACATTATAAACTATTGTTCTAGGACATTATCAGTTGTCTACAGGTTATAGACAAATGAAATATAGCTCAACACAGTACCATATTACATGACAGTGCATGTATATAATACATACTGGATATATATATATATAAAATTGTCAACTCAATGCTCACCTAAAGTATGGAAGGATATGTGTAGATCATGTAAAAATAAAGTCATTGAGAAGTCAAATTTCTTGGTCGTTTTATTTCAACTCTGCAGAAGATTCCGATTCCTGGGCAGGAATGACAATAGACAAGTTTGATTTTAGTGGAAAAATAAGCCCAGGTCTGGGGGCCAAAGCTATGTCCAGTTCAAATAAATCGACCCATGAAGAAATAAATCTGCTGATTTGCATGGATCCACAAAAAATAGACATACCGGTACCTGTAGAAGTTTTACATAAATATTTGTTATCTGATCAAAATAACCAGGGGTTAACACTAATGCTAGTCCTATGGCTAGTGGTTTCTTGCTTGGGACTAGTAGATTCCTAGATTTGGTAGTCCTGCATGGCTAGATACATTTTCAAAGTACGGTATCTACCTTGTTTTCATACTTTATGTTAGTTCTGGGTTTTTTAATTATTGAAAGTTGGTGAGGACCCCTCTAGGCCTGTATGGCTAGTGCTCATTTCAGTTAATATTAACCGATTAAAAAATAGGTCAAATTCATTTTGTATATCAACATTTATTTATTACACAAATTCAGCTTACATTGCAAACATATACAACTTAACAATTCACATTTAACAAACTTTTAAAACTTTGAATCTTGCTAAAAGTAGTTTGAAAACTGACCTATAAAAAAAGTGAAATACATTTCATCATTTCCTGTGTTAAAAAAGACTTTGGCATAGTTTTACAAGAACGTGACACTTACATATGTAGTGCGTTTCGTACAGATATGATAACCATGTTAAAATGGTGCACAATGATATCTGAAATGCGAGTCAATATGAATAAAATGCGTGTAAGTTGAAATATTTCAAAGAATGATAAAACATTTGATGAGATACTCAAAGAGTTGCAGCATTTGGGAACTAAATTGAATAATACACTTACCTCTATGAGGTGGGAAATTACACAAATGTATGTGGGTGGGTACACAATTCTATGGGGGTGGATACACAAATGTATGTGGGTGGGTACACAATTCTATGGGGGTGGGGGGGTGTAGCTTTGCAAAGACGGAAAACAAAACATTTTCGGGAATGATAATAAATTAAGAATATTAAAAATTTGATAAAATCCCACAAATCTGGAATAAAAAGCTGGAACTGCCCAAACTCATGTATCAATGTTACTATGGTTATTTTGGCAACTATCACATGCAACTATTTCAGCAATTTCACCATAGCACTGTTGTCTGTGATTATAAAACAAATAAAATCTTCACGATAATCTCAAAATGTCCTGCCGAGTGTAGATCAAACATCCTTCTGTCAGCAAGACCATGTATACCAGACTTTATACCAGACTGTATAACTAGACCCTTCACGAGTCGGGGTGGGGGTGGGAAACCTCCTCTTCAATATTTAACACAGTTACACGTCAGAGATTCCCCAACCACTATGTTCATTTTCATCTGAGTTTTTTAATCCCGGAATACTTCCGGAAAAATGTCGTCTAGACGTTGAAGGAATCACCCCCGCGTATTCTCTGTGCCAGCCACATGTCTTTGGGCGCGATGGTGACTCGCTTGGCGTGGATGGCGCACATCAGCGTGTCCTCGAACAGATAAACCAGATACGCCTCGGCTGCCTGCAACAGAACGTCCAATCAAAATCTACGGCTATAAAATTTGGGATAACAATTTGAAGTGACATTTAACTTTGAAGACAATCTGTTTCAGATTTAATATTTAAAATAAATAGAAGAAAAAGATTTACGGTTATAGAAAATATTTGTTCAATGAATGGATAAATGAAATGCTGCTTTTTCATGTTTATGTCACGGCAGGAATATCTCACGAACACCTGTATGCAACGACTACACTTTTATTGAATAATATATTTTTAATATATTTTTTTTTATACTTCAAACATCATTCATTCTTTGACACAGACTTCTCCCTGATGATTAAAATCAAAGTGTTCTATTTCTGCATGTGATCAGGCAAGTTAACTCGCCTTCAGCAGGGAAAGGGTTAAGGCGATAACATCGCACAATTATCATGATAGTATTTGAAGTGCAGTCAATGTTAAAATCACTGAAGTGCAGTTTTGCACATATTTGTGGTTTAAATTTAATTTGTTTTTATTAGATTCAGGCTATCTCCTGTGCATTATCATTACACCTGTAATGTTTTCAATGAAGTAATGTTTTCATTGGTGCTACTATAAGTTCTAAAAACAGGTCAACATAAATCTGCAAAAGGTTATGAGGGGAAGTAATTCATCTTGCCAAGTGACATGGAATATTATCCCTAAACAGATTACTGTTTGCGTAAATGTAGGTGTGGTTATGTAGCTCTATTTTATGCCCTACAATTATAAGATTTGTTTACAAATATTGCAAGAAAAGATGTTAGACAAGCCCTTTAAGTACATGTATATTATTTAGACAACATGGTTTTTAATCTACTTAGTTACCTCTTGTAAAGCCATTATTGCTGTGGCTTGCCAGTTTAGTGGCTCCGTGTACATACGTGTGGCGATCTCACGAACCTGAAAAACAAGTTATAATGGAGTCAGTGAATTATTGCTTCAACCCTCTCCATGCTGGAGGCAACCAGATATGCCCAAAAGAGCTGTACTTGTGCATACCCGGTAATCCAGTAGGGAGAGGGTTAATAAGGGACACAATCATGGTTTGTTGTTGACATACCATATTTCATGGTCGATCACATTTAACTTCGAACTAGTCTAGTACAGTATGTACATTTGATTTGTCTACACAAATATATTGGGCAACAAGCTACATTTTCTGCAAGTCCCATGTTGGTTTTCAATATTTTCATAGTTTTGTATTTCTATTACTATTAGTGTACTTAGTTTTATCGCTGAATTTATCCGTAACATATGCATTGATACAGATCCGCAATTACTGCTGCAGTTATTTAAAATTATTTGACGAGATAGGTTGTGAGGTACAACTACAAATCTATTCGTGTATTCCATCCTGAAGTATCTGCAGACAAAGTTTCAATTTCATAATTCCGCTCAAAAGTGAGTGTATGAGTGAGTTAATTATTATTTTACGTCATCTGGTCATAGGACGATTCTGTCACCTGCTGTTCACCCTTATGCAATGAGAGTGAATATGGAGATTAAAGGGCAAGACCATAATGATTTAAAAGTAGTTTCTTTCAAACGTTTATGGTCTCTATAAATAGATTACCGTACTAGTATATTATTATCTTCTCATAAATATATAAAAATACTGCTGTTTTTAGCTCCTTGTATTTTATTTAAAAAATTGAAATACACACATTTAGACACATCCGAAATCGTCCATGGCTTATCGTACTTGT
>JAUTBZ010000465.1:0-20993 GCA_032361785.1 Lepetodrilus galriftensis
AGAGAGAGAGAGAGAGAGAGAGAGAGAGAGAGAGAGAGAGAGAGAGACACACATAAACATACTCCACACAGTATATGCTCGAGTATCTGTCTGAAGGAAGATCATCGCGTGACGAAGCTATTTTCAACATCTAAAGACCGCTAAGCTACAATTTCAGGCCACACAAAGTCGGTGGGTCGAGTCAAGGCATTGTGAAGACACGATATCATCTGAACACCACACGCTATGCCTGTTCAATTGTGTTGCCCTGTCCAAAAAAACTACCAGCAATGATGACAGACTCCCGTATTCGTGAATGGCAATGCAATCCTATAACTGCACCGTCCATCTGTATGCTGATAATACATAGGAGGGGCTGAATAGGGAGGGGGTAAGGGGGTGGGGTTAGCATTATTACTTCACAGAGTTACGTGGGAGCAATCAATCGTAGGATCTCTCCAACACAGTCTTTAGGGGATATCATTAACTCACTATTAGAAAATACTAAGTGGTAGGTCTCAGCCGTCGCAGAAATGTATGACGTGACATTGTCTTATTGAATTCTACCAGTTCCATTCGTCTTCAGATTAAATCTAAATTTCGATTTCGTAGCAAGGCATTTTAGTACCGTGACAGTGAAATGGATCCTGTGTTCATGGTCACTTCCGGTGTGGCAGATTTGAGACGTCCCCCCATCATGGCGTGTTGACAGAGTTACGAAGTGAGACTGATCTGGTTTGACTCTAACCGTTATGTAGGAGATGACGATTGCTTCTTGCATTGTTCTCCCTGTCATAAACACGCTGTCGACCCGACCCTAATTTCTTACTTCCAACCCTCCAAATCCATACCTAAGCACCTTCGACGGTTTGATTGCCAACGTCGAGAACTTCAAAGCAGCGTGGTCCAAACGCAGCTAATTAATGGCGGGGTTGACGTCACGTCAGACAGTCTGGGTCAGGACGGCTCAGGAATGAGCTGCTTGTCGGAATTGGGCAACCCTTGAATCGTGGCTTTATTTTGCTGAGTAGGGGAAAATACCGAGGAAGACTCTTGAAGAATTGACGCAGAGCACGTTTCTTTCGTAGGTGCAATCGTCCTTGTAACTACCAGTTGATGGCATTGTGTTTCAGAACCACTTAACAGATGTACGTAACAGACATCAGGAAACAGAAGTCTTTAACACGTGGTATTAACTCCACCACTACATGTCCAACTACTATAACTTATCCATTGAGCATACATTTATGATTAGTTCTTTACTACCTTGCAATAACCGGGCTACATTCTCGAACGATAACTAGTGTGACAAATTACTGATGGAAACGTTAACGATCGTCTTGTAATTTGACTACTAGTATTTCAATTTGGTAAATCGCATTTAAAGAGTGTTTCTCTGTCATTCACGTCTCCTATAAAATAAGGGAGGAATCTGCTATTTGGAAACTGAATCAACAATTCACCAACATGTATTAATGGATTCTACAGATGAAGATTATTTGCATTTGTCTCTCGTTATTTCCCAATTTCCCGGACACTCCCAAACCTACTGAAGTACATATACTTCCACTAGCCTTTTTTTCCCCAAACACATCGGAAGGTCATTTCTCTCCCGCCGTGTGTAATCTGCACGCGATCGTTGCTTCCCCGAAATTGTCGTCTGCTCAGCGACCGGACGTGCGGCGATGTCGTGTGTCTGTACCGGACTTGCTCGATGACCCCTCCGGACCTACGGCTGACCAACTGGACACAGCAAGCTCACATTTGCCATTACGAATGACCGTCCACTGGCAAAAGGACCCACTGACCGTTCAAGCCATGCATTACGCTAGAGGGGTTTTCCACAAGTTTTATACGACGAATTTAGTGCTCGTTCTTATCCCCACCAGCCTCCAATAGATTTGGAGACAGACGCGTCGCTCCCATTCAAATACAGATATAGGATATTAATATTAATCGATGTTTTCACTTCTAGGTTATAAGTCAACTGAGCGTGATTTCTAGCTGGATATAGACTATGCCAAAGTACCTCAGGGAATATTATATAGCTTGGATATCGAATAAGCCAAACTACCTAGGTAAGATTCAGATGGCCTGTGTTTTAAATCATCCTCCCACACATCCACACACCCATCCACACCCATCTACAGGTATCTACATCCATCCACACCCATCTACAGGTATCCACATCCAATGTACTGTCTACATCCACGCAGTAATCTCAGAATTGAGAGCAATTAAAATGATATTGTAGTTCAATGAGATTCCGACGTTTTAATCCGATACTTTGCCATAGTGACCTAGCTGATACCTGAGATTATGTGAACCGCCCAGGCTTAAAACTGTCCATTTAGCTGCAGGTCACAGACGGAATGACAGCTAGATTACTCTGGCCCTTTCAAAAACAAACTCTGTTGGCTTTGACACACGTGTTTTGCGTCAAAGGTCACCACAATATCAAAGTGCAAAACACAACAAACGACATCCGATATATGTCTGACCCAGTTATCTACCTTTCCCATCCATCACTTTAGACTCCTGTCTACAATGGTCTTCTAACAGCACAGTACAATATGAAACTATCAGAACGGTCGGCAGTGAACGCCCAGGTATAGGGGTAATGGGTCCAATTATAATCCGAAATGTCATATCCCATTATGCTTTATCAACATTCAACAGTACAAAAATATGTTGAGGCAACAAGTGGACTCTAAACAAACCAACGGCTATACAGTAATTACAATTAAACATTAATAACTTATACGATTGATAAACTCTTCAGTACTCATTATGATTTGACATACAATTAGGCAGTACCTATTTCATGATACCGCCGTCGCATCATTCACCAATGCTCCAGTTGTACGTTAAATACATGGACTGTAACTATGCTCTTCAAGTACAGGTTTCTTTTCAAAATTCAAGTACACAGTGGCCATTTCTTTTACCATGAGACTTGTCTGTAATATGTACCTCAAACCAACAGATGGTAGATACAAGTTACGTTGATCAGGAATATATTTAGTGGGTATATACCGTATTGGAATCGTGGTGCAGTGAAAATAGCATGGATATGTCATTAGAGTTTACTATGTCAGAACTACCGTTAACAAACAAAGCATCAGTTTCTAGTTGCATCTGAGTCAATCTGAGTCAATCTGAGGTCAGATGTGTGAATCGTGTACAAGGTAAAGGAACCTGAACTTGTCCTATGAACTGCAAAACAAAAAGAGAAAATGTTTTCCTATGAACTCACAATATCATAGAAATACAACATCATGTTCTAGTCGCCTCTGAGGTTAGTGGGACAGTGAAAAACAACATGAACTTGTCCTATGAACTGTCAATATCAGCTGTATCAAAGAAATAAACCATCGGTTTCTAGTCGTATCTGAGGTTAGTGGGACAGTGAAAAGGGACATGAACTTTTTTCCTAGACGCTACCAATGTCAGTTGTACCATTAACATAAAAACATAAGTTTTTCTAGTAACAGCAGTGTATTAGTTTAGCTCCACGCTTCACTGGGGTCGACCTGGGACCTCGTGTTGAGTCTGACACCGGAGTTGTCACATAAGACCGATTATTGTCTCAATACCTGAAGATGAACAATGGCGGTCATCCATCATGCCGCGGACACGTCCAGGTCTCGGCGCCAGGTCACGACCCCAGTGAAGAGGGAAGAAAAAAAGAAACCCACCAAAAGTACGAGAAGCCAACTACAGTTCGAAAAACCAATTATAGTATGCTCTGACCATGATCACTTTGGACAAGGGCCTTGTAATTATAGGATTACAGTTCTAGTATATTATCCAGCGAACGAAGAGAAAGCAAGACTGGAAAATTGAAATTATTCAATGGTCTTTAAGGATGGATCAATATAGGTCAAAATGGAGGAAGTTGATTATGTATAGCCTTCTGATTGAATTGATTGTAAATGCTTATATGAACAGTTAACTTAGAGTATTACACGTACATGTTCAAATAATCCATCGACGTCAATGTTACAGTGAATAATCACACACGTTGATCTCAAATCACTTGCTTGTTGTTGAAAACGTGGACGACAACTAGTAATTGTCGTAATTTGTTTTTGTCAATAGCCATTAATGACGCTGACTTTCTTATTCAGAAAGAAGCATTTCAAGAAACTGATATCGTAACAATGCACTAAGAATGAAGGCATGTTTCATACGCATCTTAATTTCGCTTGAAATGCACATTTCTCACGCAACCGGAAGTCATTAATGTCTACAAGCAGTACGGTAATCTATAACGGAGATATTACGTGGTTTTCCCCCTAACTGGAATCTAGGATAACACCCAGAGCTAATACATACTGGTATCTCAGGTTAAAAACATTTATTGTTATCATTCTCCAGGCTATAAACAAAAGAAAGACAATGAATGGTTTATGTTTCCCAATAATACTTCACGCTGAGAATAGGTTTACACAAGGGAGGTAAGCAAGATATATATTGTTTTTATGTGTTTATCTTGGTAACTCTGGATATTTAGAAACACATATAAATAGTTCTGTATACATCAGAATGTGTCTTTTGTACTGTCCGTGAAATGGAATAAGACAGAAATGTCAGGTTATGATGGATATGTTTGTTTATTCCAGTGCTAATCCTATCTGAAGGTTCTCCTGGCCATGTGCAGCTACGTCAGAGCTGACGACATACGTACATCACTTATGAAAAGGCCCTTTGGTTGAGATTGCGACAGTACGGGACACAAACAACCAGTAGGCCTACTTCACGCCCCTAGGAAATTGGGTTAACCTATCGCGAGTCTTTTAGCAGTACAACAGTGTTTGTTCATGAAAGTGTGACCGTTTCGGAATGATTAACCCTATGCGCGTCACACCGAGGTTCAGTAGCGTCCAGCGTATACCACTATGTTCTATAGACTGACGCTCGAATTGTGAATGGAACTTGTAACAATTCAATAGCTTGAGCAAGTCAATTATTTCATATGAATCAGTTTTCTGAGGAATACTAACCAAACAGCGGTTGTAGTTTGAAGTGTCAACAAACAGAGTAAATATATTAGCGGGAATGATACCCTTACGACAGCAAACAAACATGCACAGCTCAAAGTGCACGGTTCCTCACAACTGGGAAAGGTCACGAACTCTAACGTAGATATTTAATTGCAATCGTCTCTCAGTTCCGTTAGTACGCCGATAAATTAACTAAATATCGCAGGCGATTACCTCCCCGGATCAACTCAGAGGTCACTTTATCAACAATTGTTTTAGAAAAATTGGATGACTAATCAAAGTGGGGCCGACTTGTAAAAGCAATTCTCTCAACATATTAATGTAGGAATTAGCCATGATTGAAATTCTGATGGAACCGGGTTGAATCGATCTTCCATCAGTTGGTCTTGACCCTGACGAGACTGTCCAGAGGGAAATACAAAATTACGAGCCGTCACACATGATAGTAACTGTCGTCTGCTTGACCGCCATTGTTGTCTCCGCTCTGACTCATGCACGTTCATTGGATTACTGCACGTCCATGCTTGGGGGTATTCTGGTCATTTAGGGGGGATAATTAATGAAATTCGCAATTACAACAAAATCGAAAGTTCACCCGGCGTTCATCGAAATAATTTAGTCTGCTACTGTTCCATTTCAGTGTGTCCACCGTCTTGTATTAGCCTATTTCGCATTCTCGGAAATTCTTTCATTTCCCCAAACGTAATTTGTAAATCACAAATACCGGACCTTGAAAAATCTTCTTCAAAGAAATACGACCCGTAATCCCATTTGTGAAATCGGTGAAGCGATCTAATCTGATGCCTACCTGAATAAGCAATTTCTGTCCTGTTTATATGAATAATACATTCAGTATGTCTTGGGGGTGAAATATACAAACGTCAATATTCAAACATTTCGATTATCTCGAGTATTGATTAATTATTTGTGATTGAACATACAGAGATAGTTGAATGGCTGGTATGTTTTATAATCTCTTATCGTATCCTGAAATATCAAATTCAACTCATAGAGTGCCACGTTCAGGAAACAATACCATTGACTCTGGTGCACTCTAATGCATACAACATGCTTAAGGACTTCTAAGGTGTAATAGAAATAGAAAACATCAGTGCCCCAGATAACGTTTTGCGCGATTGAGTAGGCCTAATTACTCCTCAATAACTAATTTAACTGTCTATTATTATATGTAGTGTTGCAGGGTTTTAGTTAGATCATAACCGCATACGTTTAATGAACAGCAATTCATTCACATAACACATATCATCATGGCGCTATCTTAATAACTAACAACAACAACACAGATATTGAACGACCGTTATGTGCAACCTTGCTGTGCGAGCGCTCATTACTTATCATATGTACAGAGGGTACGCCAATGCTGTGGAAAGGCGATGATTTTCTCGATAACTGTGTCACTATTTTCCCGCCGTTATATTCCCAACGCCCTGGGGACAAACTGATGCATCAATCGTGTTCGTGCTACTTAGATTAACGACAGGGAATGTTGTGGAGAACTATAAACGCCTCGCATCTCGACTCGATCACACATTGCCCCAAACAGTCGTGGCTTCTAGCTGAGACAACAGAACATTAATATTCAAGTTATTCAATGTATTCTAGATACAACTAGCTAACATAAAACAAAACCAGGCTGTATAACCTTCTGGGGATGTGGTGGCCATATGTTTACTGGTTAGTATTTGTATGCTTTACGCTCCAGTTAGCAATATGTAATCTATTTCAAAACTTGCGTCGCAAGTTCAATATAATCATCAAGGACACCCTTTGAAGACGGGAATAATTATCCATGGAACGATAATGAAAGGATAGAGTTGCTAAATACGGAATGTCTAATGCTTTTCTCATCAGTGTGCCAGGGACCTGTTCTGTTCGTGGTTCCTATAGTTTCGACATGTTCTCAGAGCTCTGCCAAAATCGTCCCCCGTGTTTGGGATGACTAGCCGTGTCCAAAGTCTCGACTTGAAACAGTTTCCAGGTGTGAATTACCCCGTATTAAGGTGGCCCGGAATGCTTGTCTCTTTCCCCCGACGTGATAATCCCCAAGACTTGCAATGCAATTTCCACTTAACAATGGACAAAATGGAAAGCTGTTTACTATGGACTAGTTTTCAACATGGCGGACGTCGGAGGTGACGACTGCGCAAACAGTACCGACGTGATGCGCGGATGCTGACATGACTTATCGTCTTCTAGAGAAACTCTCGTCTGGACTAGCACGTGCCGAGACGTTATCGTCGCAGACCGAGACTTGGAAGAACGAAAATGACCAATGTCCGAATCAGATATCGGAATGAAGTCGGAATGCAGAGTCGCACATTCCAGCGTCAATTGAGTCGACCTACATTTATCGACGTTCCCTTACCACTTAAAGGGCAAGCACTTCATACAAAGCTATATTGAACGCTTACCATGATCTGTTATCTCATGGCAATACGTATTGCCGATACAACGACAATAGCCTTGTGTCGGTCCACAAACGATGTCATTAGATGTCTGTTGACACGTACTTCATACATCGATCTTCGCATCTTATAACAAACGCCGGGGACACGTCGTTTATTTTTTGGAAACACTTCGATTCGGGAGAGTCTGTCACGAATCTTTGAATAAGTCTCCGACCTAATAACGTATAAAGTAATTCGTAGTATTCTAGTCAACGTTAACACAGACGTTTACTTACTAAATACAGCATAAATAAACAAGAAATAATGTCTATGTTTTAACGACATGCAATGTTTCGTCGGCCCATTGCTGACATCTTCAGACAGTTCTAATTTATACTAACACGCCGACGTGCTGAAATACTCATACCGGTGACCTTGACGTACTGTGTATAATACAAATGATGTCTCGCTTAAAATCGACTTAAGATATTTGCTGTCGTGAGACTATATATTAAATTGATTCGACCTTAGAACTAAACATAGAGCAGCCGTCTACCTATGGTCAAAACAATTAGATCGGGCTAGATAACGGATGTTCTGTTGTTGACATTTCTATTTTGCCCGAGGTTAATAAGCTTAACACCGCAAATGGACTCCCGTACTACTAAAGGAAATATCAGATGAATCTTCATGTCTAAAGTACTTTTATACGAGCTTCGGCTGGATCATATACTTTAACGATCTGAATATTTGTTATGTATTTTCCTTCGTACTGCATGATGGTAACTGAGAATATGTTAGATGCGGGTTAACTCTTAAGAAGAATACGTGCTTAAGTGAAATGCATCTGTTTTATACGTGCATCCACGGATTGTCTTCGAATTATGCTCAAGTGGTTAATACTAATACCATAACATGTCTGGTAGAAAATCGCTGCAATATTTGAACATTTAAAATCCGCACTCTTCAGGGTACCATGACCTTCTGACTAAAGTCCAATACGAGATGACCCGATCATGGCTTGTGACATTGTAGCTTTGATAGCTTTCAAAGAGACTTACTTAGTAATCAAGGCGAATTTCAAGTCAATTTTCAACAATTATTTTCATAAAATATACAACATTTCTTATTCACAACGTCATCCGTGATTAGTTGATCACGCGATGCATATCCATTGAAACCGAAGGGGTCAATTATGAAACACGTCCGTCCGTACATTTACTAAAACCGATCATCTCCCATCATAAGGAGGCAACGGAATGTACGTTCACTACAAACACGTGCAGTTCCAGGAAGACCTCGACGTAACGTACGAAATGTCCTTGAGGTAACGTACATTACATTCTCTTGTATCTCATGGTACAGAGATACGATGACCTAAGTATGATATAGGTTTTCGTACATTGCTGCTATACAAACAGTATTAGATAAGAGCAGGTATATGCTGGCTAGTATATGCACAGTTGCGTAATTATGTCCTATCGCTGTGGATCAATCAGATATGTGGCCCACCGAGAATGGCACATAGGACAGGGACATATTTACATATCAGGACAAACCACAGGGATCAAATCCTTCTTCAAAGAGAACGTAAATGTTGACAAAGTCCCCGAAACACGCAAGAAACTGGGGCAACGTTACTCAAGCGATAATTAAGTATCCCCTAAGGAGAGAAACATGTTAACGATGGCCCTGTACATATCAATACAATTGAATGATCGAAATTTAAATACAATTCAGCATAAATGCATCATAAATATATATGATTAAATGTCCATATCAAAGGCGCGCTGTTTGTAAGATCACGTCCAATGAATCTTGTCGTATACTGTTTATGAATGAAATGATAGCTTGTACGTTGGACATAAACTGTAGTATACGATACTGGTAGTTTAAAAGGCAATAGGGATGTGGAAAATAGTTAATTAAATAGGTGAAAATAATAATATTGTCCCCATGTTAATGGGGAGTAATTGAACACGCCCGATATAGATAACCAATAGTCTGCAATGTTATCTAAGAGCAACATGAACCTAGAATAGACACGAATTATCCTGTGTCTTCCGTGTCACGCATTGACTGCTTGGAAATTCAAGTCATGATATCTATAATATAAATACCAGTATTACTATTACGTATTTTTATAAGTGGTGGGGAGGCATGCTTATTCTGTGATCAATTTCTCATGGTTCATATTGGGTTAATGGCGACCATGTCTACATATCATTAATGTTATTAGACACGATTTAGATGTATGTATATGTATCTAGTTTAGTTTAAACATATTGTATTCATAATAGAAAGGGATTGGGTTATGCCAACTTAGGGGAAAGAAAACCGCTCCTGAAAATATATCTGAAGATATATCTACGTTGAACAGACCTGTAGGTTCTGTAGAAGTTGGCCTATAGTACAAATAGTATTTTCAAAGGGACCGACATCCGTCAAAGAGACAACGTCAAAATAGAAAAACCTGTTACACAGAGCAATTAACCAATTTCAAACAGCCAAGAGGACATCTGGTGACTTTTTCCCTCATCCTCCCAGTTCTGGATGTCACTACAGTTACATAGCCATAGGCTGGACCAGCTCATGGGCAATCTTCACTGTTCCCTGGTTCTATAATTAGGGTTCGAAGGCGATCACGTTTGATAGACACATTATCATCCGCATCTGTTGCACGAGGTATTGAATACCTTGACCACGATGAGCAAGGATAAAAACAAGCGTTGGTGTGATGACCCTGGGTTGAAAGAACAATGATACACCTGTGATTATAAAGATCAAACGGGACGATAAAATTGCTATACCCCCATTATTAGTAGTGAAATTATCATGTCAGCCGTGAAATAGTGATGTAATGACTATTCCATGGCATATGACATTACAAACCTAGTGAACCGAATAGGAATTTCTGTTAATGCAGTTATACATTAAAAGAAAATACTTTTCGGCTGGTTTCAAAGAGAAGACAACTGGTACATCTTGGCAAATTATTACCTAGTTATAGAAGAATTTTAACTTTTTGCAAAAGAATGAATTGTAAATGACATCGTTTGGAATTGCAGGAACCTATTCTTGTATGTCCTATTGGTTCAAAGAACGCCTACATTTCCATATTCACTCCAAGTGAGCAGGCACACGGTTCACACACAGTTTGGTCATCTAGTGCAAGGTTCCATCCAATTTGATTTCTTAAAATATCTTCAGTAGTTCTCAAATCAGGTATGGTATAGATTACTAGCCGAGGTCTTCAGATGTCCAGTGTTAAACACTGTGCCGGAGATAAAGCCTATTTCACGGCTCACAGGATGTAAATGGTCGTCTTGAGCACGGTCAAATCAGGCATATATTAGAAGTTCAGACGACTGGACAATGTCCGAGCAGAGCAAGTGTTGCTGAGATTACACAGATACGGCTTATAAACGTCCGGGGAAACAAGATGGCGGATGGTATTTCTTGGTCTTCGCGTACACTGTGTGTACATTTAAACTGACAACTGTGGTGTCCAATATTGACCACATAGTGTTAGAGGTAATGATCATTTAGGACAATGATGGCCATGAACTTCTGAAGAATTCACTTTGCTAATTAAGACGTCCTAGTTTTATAACAATGCGGATGGACACAATGCAGTCCTTTGAATCTACTTCTGCAAACAGGTTCTGTTGATAGAAATACAAATATGACAAAGCACTTCACACGCGTATTGATCTTGAAAACTCTACAGGAAACCTACCGTTCACAGACGTCATGCAGCTTTGTACGTCTTTTCACGCCACGGTTTCGCATTCGCTTGGGATGTCGGTCAAGTTAGTTCAAACGATTACTAATGACGATAACCAGACATTGGCGGACAGGATCTGTTTAAACGAAATACCTTTCGGTGGAGTTTCTTTTAACTACTCTCACACTTTTCAAAGGATATCAAGGCCAAAGAACTCAATGTCACCCCCATAGCGAACTAGAATATGTAAATTAATTACCCGTGGATAAAAGAGTCTTTTGTTGCTTCTCTAAGTTAAGCATGTCTTGTTTCCGCCTCGAGAACAGAGTCCAGATCATAGATCACGGAGCTCGTTTAATTCACCTTCGACTGCCCTTCTTGTGGGTTTTGATTCGAAAAATACATCAATACCAGTTCATCGTATAGAAAGGACTTGAAAGGCGGTGTCATTTACGATCGGAAACACGATACCTAGTTAGTATACAGCTAATATTGGCAATGGATGTATTATCGAATTCATAATAACATACTTGCTCTAGTTTAATGTATTTCTATTGGGCATTTCAGAAACGCACGTGTCCTATGTTAAACACGTTCTGAAGAGCTATCTGTAAACCGTGTTGAAGATACATGGTACAACAATATCCTATATGAAGAAGTTAATTGAATAAATCTGGTAAAAGTCATGCTTTGTCCACATATAAGCACTCGACCCAATCGTTGATATACTAAGTTCAGGCTCTATGCCTTGGTGTGCATGAACGTGATATTATTAAGTCTCTGGGCATGTTCGTGTCCAGAAGGAAGACACTATGACTCACTGCATTATCAGTTAGTCGAGGACATGCAAATACCTTGAAGTCGAGCACAAACACTGACGAA
This sequence comes from Lepetodrilus galriftensis, assembly GCA_032361785.1. Lineage (NCBI taxonomy): Eukaryota > Metazoa > Mollusca > Gastropoda > Lepetellida > Lepetodrilidae > Lepetodrilus > Lepetodrilus galriftensis. The sequence goes on from JAUTBZ010000465.1 coordinate 12,003, forward strand.
TGTTCTATTCGCAGTGGGTATCTGATACCACAAGATAAACGGTCTGAGATACGTTGGAGAATTGTCTGAAAGACGTATCACACTTCGATCGTGTATATGTGTACTGACAGAGGGGTCCATCTGATATAGGTGTACATATTGAAGAGGTTTGTAAATAGAGAACAGGTTCATTATATACCATACGCGAATATCATTCAATACGTATTCCAGGGTATACGTAAACACACCCAAAATGCGATAGCCATAGTGTGTAAAAACATGCTCTATGTCCAGCCTGGTCGACCTCTGCCTGAGGAAGACCATCCCAAATATCTGACCACTCATTGTATGTCCATGTCTATTGTCATCAAGCACACCGTCCACCCACAACTGTCCCGACTGCCACCTAGGGTAGAAGTAGGCTGCCGTCATTATGTATCCAATCCACCCGTCAGCTTAGGACATTAACTCAATGGAGGTACCCCGCTCACAAGGCTAAAACTTGACGCATCGTTAATTTTCAATCATGAACATTCCTAAGAAAAGAGTCAGGTGTGTTTTTTGGCGTCTGTTTCTTTTTTCTCTCAACGGGGATGTAGGCCTACTTCCCACTTCTCTCCACCCCCACTGTGACCTTGAATACAACGACTCGCCCTGAAAGTACCAGACAGATGGACAAAGGCCATACGTTGGGATTCGAACACCAAGGATTCGACTCCATCATTCAAGCATCAGCTGTGCTCCTAAAGGATGAGGATTATCGGATAATCCTGCACACTGGCATTACCTGCTCTTGTGTGTAAGTGCCACGGACAATGAAAACAACTGCAATAGTTAAAACACAGTTTTATGATCATCCATCCCGACGGTCAGCTGTTGCAATAGATTAGGATTATAATTGCCAAGTATTGACATTCGTTTTGTAGAAATGAGGTGAACAAAAAATAATCAAATAGAATTTGACGTTTCTAATTGCTTTCCAGTACTGTCCATTGCCCATTTATCTTCTGCAAGTAATGAGATTTGCTAAAACAAATAAATATTCTGTCTGTCAGAGTTGTCAGAGGAGAATACCTCAACCCCAGTCTGGACTCGGTGAAACAAGAGATACGAGATTGAAAAGTAACTTGTTTTACAGACAGGCCACCTAGAGGTTGGGTACAAGCAAACACTAAAATATATTCTCAACTACATGTATATCATGTATAGTGCATCCATAGTTTGGTAGAGAGTAGATGTCGAACTAGTCAATAGTGTACGATAGTGTAGATGACAAAAGACCATTAGTATCTGAAATTTCATAGAATACTTTGAGGATTGTGCTCGCCTGGAAACTAGTGATGATATCTTAGTGTCCGATTAATATATCATGTCGTGGCTAACAGTATGACTCTGACTTTGGTTAGTGTGTACTATTAAAAGGGTTCTACGGGGATACGGTCAACTGGCATCGTTACCTAGGAAATAATCCGTATTTTCGAATCAATGTGGCCGGATCACATAAATATGTCGCGTATGTACGCTTCACAGACGTACATTCAATGACGTTCTATTACCTCTGTGGCCAATTGGTTAATCTGTCAATCAACGCCATGACGTGCTTGACCAAACTGACACTGACACATTCCCCGACGACAACATCTGCACGACGTGCTGACTGGAGCGTCAGATGACAGGTGAAGCAGACGACACTTTAATAGTAAGCAGCTATCGCCCATTGAGGGTGTATTTCACTGGAATCTGACCCTCTGACATCAGAATTCCATCCAATCAAGTGTTACTGTGGAAATGAAAGGCAACTGTGACTTGACACCAACTTCTCGGTAGGGGAATGCTACCTAAGAACTCCGGGATTCGAACCCGTCTTGGCTGCACAGACATGTTCGCGGGTTGTAACTCCATCTGAGGGGTTTGTCACGCATGTAACTATTTTTATTTTGAATTAACGAACGTATCTTTTATTGGGGACGATCGCCAACGTAAACAATGAGCTCATCCCGGCTGATCCATATAGTAACCGAGCCATGAAAATGGAAGGATCGGTTACCACGGCCAGTCTAGATTTGTGAGACTGATAGCATGGTCTGACGTGACAGTTTCTGTCTTCCCTGGCCCTTGTCAGGTTTCAATATGACCAGGCAGATTAAAATAATCGTTGAATTTTCTGCCAGTTGCACTTCTGATTTATTCAGCAGCGTTTATCATAATTTTACAAATCGTTTCTTTTTTCGTTTTAATTTCTTTGAGAGAATTACGATTTTCAACACACATTATATCATGCACCAATATCATTCTTACACCAAGTGTGGTCTATTGTCGAAACGTTCTTACGAACTGCTTAGCCTAAGAACAGTTCGTAGCAATACTATACGAATCGCTAAGAACTGTTCTTAGTTTAAGATGTTCGTAAAAACGTTTCGAGAATATGCCCCCAGGTGTTCAACGTTTTTTTTTTATAGAATGTCGCTAAGTATCGAAATATAAATTATTCTGAAACCACTGTCTTTTTTCCACAATAACTGTTTACATTCAAACAAATCAATACATTTCGAAGATTCATTGTGACAGGAAATATTATAGTTACACCTTATCATTACCAACTAATCAAATTCATACATGTTAATACAATCTGCCGGTACTATTTACACGACGACGAAACAATGTTTTCTACATGACCTAGCAGGGTCAAAAAGGTATAGGACACAATAGGCAATATCACAAATGAAAATAGTGTGCATGCTATTACACTGAATGGACGCAAATAGCACTTATCGTCCACCTGAAGGGACCTGGGAGGGAATGCTTCTATTATTCCCTCTCTGTTCGAGGCATGTGGCAGGGGGACATGTTGAGGTCGTCATTGTTTACGGGTGTGGCGGAAATACTTAGACCGTGGCGAGGTCCACTCCAAAATGCAGTTAACTATAGTAAATCCTTTAGATTTCACAGCTTACAGTTTCTGCCACTTTCGACAGCCCTCGTTGGTACATTTCCCGGTTGTTTGTGTTCTCACTTGCGTCCTCGTGTACCCTCGAGCACTTCCGTAGTATTTTCGACTGAGAAAAATAACTCACTTTATTTATCAATACCTTTGCATTCTTATCACGTTATTCATACATTTCATGCCGACACCTCACCAAAATAAGCTGTATTATTCCCGCTGAAATAAATCTCATGAACTAAAAGAGAACTTTGTCAAGCAAATCAAACCATACAATCTTCTCGTTTAAAAAGGACATTCCGAAAACTAACTTTGTCCAATGTGTGTCATACATTTGTTAGTATTAGGATATATAGTAGTAATCATATTTACAAGTCTATAGATTTACCTTTTCATGATACTACCATTATAGTGATTTTTTTTCGTAAACTACTGGCAGGACTAACTGTAATGTTTGTAGATAATACTGAAGTAACGTTGAAGCATATCGTTCAACCGGGGAGTTACCCGAGTGACATACAGGTACCGCCTATTTCGAAATTTGCGCAAGGACTAAAACAGGTGTTACAGTAAACAAACTGTTTGATACATTACATGTAGCTAATCTGGCTACCCTAGATTTTTACGAACCACCTTCGGGTAAAACGTTACTCATGCGAGTAAACTGCTGTTTAATATCGCTGCAGGATCGTTCACACTACAGGTTGATGTTACCAATACGGTTTCGTTTAGTTTCGTCATATATTTATAACATACACGATTTGCTGGACTCTTGTTCGTTTTCTAATATTTCCTAGTAAGTTAAGTTAGTTTTGAAAGCAGTACCATCTATTATATTCATTCATACTCATGACCATTCAATTTCGAAAATTATATCCTGTTAAAGTGTATTTCACTTGACAGACAAGTACTCTCTTTCAAATTGATAATGAAAATGCCCATGAAGTCGAAGCCACGGGTGCCACCCCTGTAGGTATATAAACGTGCTGTTATCAGATATAAGGGGCAAAGTGACACTGATTATATGTGGGTGGTATATTGACAAAAGACGCCTATACGTGTAGTATGTATATGGTCATTGTAAGGCTGTATAGCAAACCGTACGAGACCATGTCTTCTTCGTAGCAGAGCAATCTGGAAACAAAACATCGAAAGCAGGTATGAAGGGATTCCGCTGACTGTAACAATATGGAACTGATCGTGTCCAATAGAATGCGGATGTTGATCAGCGTCAGGAGGAGGAGGAGAAATATTGTTGTTATTTGAGTCAGCGCCAAAGAAGGCATGCCAAGCCGGACAAGTCATATAGTTGGTATTTACTCAGGACACTCGTCCTTTAAGACTGTCAGGTGTCTCGGGGACAACCGCTCAGCGCGAGGGTCGGCTTTCATCTGCATTATCTACCTCAACATATCATGTTGTGTTTATTTGTACTGACTGCTACAAGGGACCCCCTGCTGGCGTGGTATTTCAAGCTATAATGCATGTGATCAAACCCCAGGCCTCTGTGGACACCGGGGGACAATTAGAAGGTATACAGAAGGAATCTTCCCGGATAGGGGGTCGGGATTTAGTCAGGGTCAGTTCTATTGCGACAAGTCCCTTTATATCTACACTATTGTTGACGACAATGCGGACTAAGATGGCGTTTATTCACCTGACCAGCCATCGTATTGTACCTGGAAGATTAAGCTGGAATTCCGTGTGAGAGTTCTCCAATATCAAACTAACAACTTAATCATGACATCCACCTATACAGGGTGGACAGAGATGTCCGAAAACCCTACACTTTCAATAATACAAACAGTCTAGACCTGACATCTAAATAAACATTTTCCTTGAACCAATTCTTGAACCAATTTCGTGAAGACATATGTAATTCTTAAATTGTAATTCGATCGAAAATGATGAAAAATTAACATATTTAAAATAATTATATACCACAATTTGAGCGAGGACATTACTTTTCATATTAGTGTGAGGAAAATGATTTATAAGCTGTGACGGTGGGGATACAATTTGCTAACTCAGGATAGAGACAGGTTGGTATCACGACATCAATCTCACGTTGATGTATGTACAAGACACTGTATTAAATACATAACATTGTGCGCATCCAAGCACATGGATGTATATCTTCTTAACACATAGAATACACACACTAACATTGAAACACTATATGGTGCAATAATGTCAAAATAGGCGTCAAACATAAAGTCATGGGCCAGAACGTAAGTAAAGGTCAACTCCTTAACTATGTGATGTGTTTCAAGCTGCTCTGTTCATATGCATGTCTAGCTTAACCCTCTTCACGTTGAAGGCAACTGGAGATGCCCTAAAGGGCTGTACCTCTGTATAATCCAGCAGGGAGAGAGTTAACGTGTAACTATTGATGCCACAGGGCTCTGTATCTATTACAATTTCACGGGTGTGTCATCCAACAAAATATCGCAGCTTTCTCACGGTACTAGCCATGAACTATGTAGCTTCGCGTATCTACCAACTTGAAGATAGCACTTGAATACCACTGCTCATTTTCTAAGCTTGACATTTTGTCATGAGAAAAAAATGGTTACGTCTCGAACTTCGCGTAGATCTACGTGCGTTGGTTGTCTGTGTGTGGTTACGGGTAGGAGAGACGAACTATTCGAAATCAGTCTACCGTCCCTTCGGGTTTTGTAAGATTACTATCGCCTGTTAACATGAAGTTATCCTATCCTCTCTGGTGTGTTCTGCCATTCACAACTGCTTGTTCTGTGATTGCCGTTCTGGACACACATGTCACATGGACGTACGGGTAATCGTAAAACCAGGGCCAGGCAATTACTCTTTGAAAGCAAATTTGTATGGAGACTGTTTCATTCAGATGTAATATTAGAGGGCAATATGTGAACGGTTATTGTACGTCTGTGACTATTCATTTCTATACACTGGTCACGCAGGATGAGCATTCAATAAACCTACTGGCTGTAGTGGAGAGGTCATTCAGAAGTGTTGTCATTACTGAAGTCGTGCATCCGTTAAGTACATCTTACCGGATATAAATCTAATTCAATGAACAGCCGAAAACCATGTCGGACAGTGTATAGTGTTTTCATCAGTTCCTACAGAGCCTGCGATTCATGAATAGGGCGTACTGAAGTCGGGGTGCACCGGGGCGCATCGTAGTCAGAGCACACCGTAGTTAGGGCGTACGGCATGGTCATACAGCAGGAAATTACTTAAATCTAGATTTTCGCTAGAACTACTACGACCCTTTTGTGAAACGAAGCCCATAGTACTCATATGCTAGATGGCATAACTTTACGGTAACCGTAACTCAACCCGTAGCAATGGTGCAGTCTACGGCTATGGTTGGAGTAAAGGCTACCTTATAATAACAGTTTGCACAGTACTACCCTGATGCCCTAACATGACATGTTACACTATTTCTCAATATACATAAATTCCTCAACAAATTAAACTCTTGCATTTCTGAAAGGTTTCACCAAATCACGTGAGAGTCTCTTGTATACTCCGTGTCCTATGACACGTGTGGTGTCAATGATAACGCTGAGATGACCATGTGTATGGACAATTATTATTTACAACGGTGTATGCCGGGCACGGTCAAGTACGTACTGAAGGTATAAACAGCTGTATTAAGGAGGTATAAACAGCTGCATTAAAGGTGAGATCTTAGAGATATGAACTGGACTGGTCAGAAATTATCTCCAAGGATTGACATTTCCAGACGTTATCAGCAGTTTTACTGTCAACAACACACCCTTTCCCCTCTGAACTGTCCTTCCCTGATTGCAATAACCCTTGCTTTACAACTCAGGTACAACAGGAAACGGCAATTATCGGGTTAATCTCGGCAGGAAACATTGGAAAGGCATCAAAAGGATTGATCGAAAATAGTGTTTCGAATTAATAACAGTCTGTTGGTACATAAGGAAATGTTGACAAGTATGCTTGAAGATAGTCGTAGGTTCCCAACAGTTGAACGAATGGTTGAACGAATCCAGCTGCAACTATAAAAGTTAATACATGTATTTGGTTCTCAATATTTAACTACTACTACTACTACTACTACTACTACTACTACTACTACTACTACTACTACTACTACTACTACTACTACTACTACTAATGCTACTAATAATTCTACTAATAATGCTACTACTAATAATAATAAGAAGAATACAAACTACAACACTATACGGGTATTTTCAAATTTCTTCGTAGCGAAAAATACAATAAGGACATTCGGGGTTTATTACCATTATAAAGTATTGCTACCAGTTTAAAACATCGCTATTTAACGTTGATTCTCTTCGGATTTATTTATAGACCTGAAACGCTATCTACAAGTGACAAAGGTGAAACACTTCAGTAAGGGCGCGTGTGAGGCCATTGACAATTACCGGACCGGAAGTTACGCCATGCTGCCACAGAACACGAGATGCGCACTAAACGACAAGTCTTCATTTTCCTGTGCGGTGAGACGACCGTTTTTCATTGCTAACCAATTCAGTATAATATAATCCCAGATACCGGTAACTAAAACATAAAAACAAATATTTTTTCCATATGGTTTTATTCAATAAAATACTATAAACAGTTCAATATACTGGATTGCAAGCTGGCCAAATTCGAGTCGAGAGTTGCAGAAACTTTTGTCAAATTAGAGCAGACTGTATACAGCTCTCAAACTTATGATTACGATGAACCCCAACCTGGATCCTGTTCCACGGAACGATCTAACGTTGTAACTAGAGTCGTAACTCCATGTTAATGTAGGGGCCTATATGAGTTACGACTATCGTAACATTACGATCGTTCTGAGAAACACTTGCCTACAATTATTATACTTGAATGTGTTTTCGTATCACTAAACTTAAGCATTGTTTCATACTCTAGCAGCACTACGGTCATTCTAGAGAACACTTGATTATAATTAGTATACTTGAATTTGTTTTCGTGTCACTAAACTTAATCATTGTTTCATACTCTGGTAGCACTACGGTCATTCTAAAGAACACTTGATTATAATTAGTATACTTGAATTTGTTTTCTTGTCACTAAATTTAAGCATTTTTGTTTCATGCTCTGTTAGCACTACGGTCATTCTAGAACACAGTTGACTACAGTTATTATACTTGAATATGTTTTCGTCTCACTAAACTTAAGCATTGTTTCCTACTCTGGCAGCACTACGGTCATTCTAGAGAACACTTGATTATAATTAGTATACTTGAATTTGTAATTCAATTAAATACCTTTTCTTTGATACTTTTTCATTCAGGGCGATTTTGGAGGTCCTTTAACTTGCGACAATCCTCAAAACGAGTTGCGGGCCACACTTGAGGGTATCATGACCTACTCATTGCCCTGTAACAAGGAAATCATAAGAATATCAGACGTTCCCTCTATGGTGAGCTGGATGTGGGACAGCTGTGTCAAAGAAGAATAACGGTATCAGAGGAACCTGTAGCCAAATAAAGTCTTTCAAGCAATCGAATTAAAATCGAATCTTGTTCGTTTTACTCTGCAGCAGCACCGCGATCTACAGACGCCCCAATCGGAACTCATTCTGGCATTCGTGGCTCTTCCGCTTTCTCCGGTAAATAGGAGTGCAGGCAAGCAGTTCCGAGTCACGTGTGAGCCGAGAAAGGACACATACACACAGACACACACACACACACACACACGGACACATACACACACACACACACACACACACACACACACACACCAACACAGACACACACACACACACACACACACACACACACACACACACATACACACAAACACACACACACACACACACACCTCTTGACCCATCGTGAACGATAAGTAATGCAACAGGCAGGTCATAGATAGACAATGCAACAGTAAGTTGTACCAATCGTAAGCGTGTATAAGATTCCATCAGAAGATTTATATAATTGGCGAATAATAGCATTCACGAAGAAAGGTCATACCGACATATAATACGAACGAACGATCTAATGCTACTATTCCACACAGACCACGAATACCACGAATCGCTACGAATTGATACATTTTAGGATTCGTAGTTG
>JAUTBZ010000575.1:0-20984 GCA_032361785.1 Lepetodrilus galriftensis
AATGGTAATTTTCGAAAATTTAGAATCGGAAAAAAAATATTTTCGGCAACTAATTTAGGTGTACGAACTATTAGAGCGTACGAATAATTAGAGTAATTACGGTATGTAAGGTGTCACAGTTGTGTCATCTAGTAATAGTAGTATGTAAGATGTCACAGTTGTGTCAGCACTGACACTGTGCTTGTTAGATATGGAAATAGGCTGTTAAGTTGGTGGCTGTTTCTGAACTATGTAAAAAAAATGGCCAATTAGACATGGTTTGAAAGTGTTTAACAGACATATTTTGAGAGTATTTGACGATCACAGTCTGAGTTTGACAATAACAGTTGATGCTTGATGACACTACGTTGTTGCAGGTAAAGTTTGTTGCTGTCAACTGCTGGTGGCCAGAAGGGCAATGCAGGAAGAGGTACAAGTTCCTCATGTTCCCCGTCTTGTTTGCCTACCACACACACCTGGATGGATTCAGATACTTGGGTAGGTCGTTGTTACATCCCAGACACATCGCGACTCCCAGCCAACATTTTCTCTGCCCTGAACAACTGTCTGCATTCATCGGGTACATTGATTGCTCTATACCTGCACAACGATAGAAACTAACTTTAAAACTTACTAGTCTGAATAGTGATACAAATAACAAATGTTATGAATTTCTAAGTTAGTCTTTAGGATACCTTTAGCATTGGGAGAAATGGCCCGGGCTAGAGGACTAGTTTTAATTTGAATCCCTACCTGCACATTATTCTCATGTTAAATATCTATTTTACTTAATCTGACATGGACAGTGTTGTTGATGTCTCATAACATATTTCAGGTCAGATGTCGGCAGAACACATGGTGCAGTTTGTGGATGACCTCATCTATCCCATCACTGCACTGCACACACACAGCCAGGTCAAGGACTTTGTTGTCAAACATGATGTAAGTGGGAATCCTGCTCAGCTCTCTTGGCCTTTAATGCCAATCACACGTTAATTAGTATTAATTAAATCTTTGATCTTCCCATTTGTCTTCAGCTTGACACCCATAGACAAGTAGTACAGAAGCAGCAACATATCAGCTGTGGTAATCTGATAATAGGATATTTGGAAAATGATATTTCTAGAAATATTTGTTCAAATTCTATAGAATTTAATGTGATGAACATGAATACATCAGAATCTGAGATGTATTTGATGTGATTCAGATTGTATTGTCTTGTTTCAGAGTGCTGTGGTGGGCTATTTCGACTTCAAGGCGTCGCCACAGTCCCCAGACTACTTACAGTTTTACTTCGCTTCCATGAGGATACTGGAACAAGGTATTAATGTTACTCTTCTCTGTCTGACTGAGTCAGCGTAGTTTCACTGGATGATTTAGCTCTAGGATGTGACTGGGATGACCAAGAGATTGTGCTATATCTGACTAGAATGAGAATATCTCGCTCATAGTTGGTTGTTTTTTCATGGACTATTTCAGTTATTCATAACACTATTTCATAAATTCATTGTAATATTGAATCATATAAAATCTCACATTCTTCTCGCTGTATCATTCACTTTGTGTACAACATGCTCAAATTTGCTGTGTTTCAGATCCATACAACCAGATAAAGTTCTGTACAATTGGCAGTAGGGTTCTAGCCAGTTCCTATAACCTCACCCAAACCAACGAAGTCGTGCTACTGAGACTGGCCAACTCTACCTTGGTGAGCGTGACGTGTGTACAGATATAGTGAAACTAACGTCTCAGTCTTTACAATGAAGCACTGCCAGCATATAAATTATGTTCTGTACAATGAAGAACTGCTAGCATATAAAATATGATCTGTGTACTTATCTGCAGTGAACAGTCATCTACTTTGAAGAAAATTAAGCTGCTATATGCACAGTGAGATGACTGGCTAAGTATACTCACGAAAAGAGGAGATATTAAAAATCTCCTTTATTTTATTGATTTATTTCATGTTATATTTTCAGAAATTTCCTGACACTTACAATTTCACCAGTTCCCAGCTTGTGACGTGGAGTATACAAAACAGACAGAAAGTAAGTTAATCTTTTGGATATGGGAATATAGTCTTGATAAATATCTAAATGAATAGTTATGTAAAGACCAGAATAATGCACGTTTCATATTAAATTCATGGAATATGTTCTGGTGTATGATGCTTTCCAATATGTTATGATGTAATATTTCTGATAATCATTTCTATTTTCTTTTGATATAAATCTTATTCTAGTATTTGTGAAATGTTTGATTTCAGCCATTGGTACGTTTCATGGCCCCACTGGGTGTTAAAAGTTTGATCCTTTCTAAAGAGTTATCCCAGGGTCCTGCCGTCATTGCTTTCTACGCCAACAATCCGCTGTTTGACACCAATCGCCCGTACCATGTGGTGAGTTGTTTGTTTCAGCTTCATAACTTGTAATTAATTCCCCGTTACATATTTTGTATTGGCTCCACATCTGCCAGCTATGCCAGTACAGCTAACTGATGAGGAGAAGTTACATTAAGCTAGTTAGATTTGGAGTACCTGTATTGTTGTTTTGATCTCTTACTTTTAGTTATTTCTCTCCTCTTGGATTATGTGAGACTGCATGTGTCCTGGTTGATGTCTCACCGATGTGTCCTGGTTCATCTTACCCATGTTTCTGGTTCTCGCCCATGTTTTCTGGTTGATCTTACCCATGTTGATCCCACCCATGTTTCTGGTTCTCGCCCATGTTTTCTGGTTGATCTTACCCATGTTGATCCCACCCATGTTTCTGGCTCTCACCTATGTTTCTGGTTTTTGTTGACAGTTGAAGGACTTGGCTCTACAGTATCACAGCTGTAAGGAGATACACGACCTGGAAGACGACATCATCCGCTGGAAGAATCAGGTCATTTCTGCAAAGGTGGAATATCATCAAGTCGTGGAATTCTGTGCCAACTACCGCAAACAACGGAACGTTGGACTCTACAACTTCAAATGCTGCATGTCTTTAGCGACCAAAACCTTGGAAGAATTTAGATGGTTACCGCATCAAGCACAAAATGTTTGCGAATATTGTGTACATAGACAACACCAAGACTACCCTGGCTGCCCTACCCTGGATTTTGACTCTGAGCATTTGCATAAGTGGGCTGAGATCAGGACTAACTTCTGTAAAAATGCGGTAGACAACTACAATCTAAATGAGTACCATAGTTTATGTTGTACACAGTGTGATTCCTCCCACATGCCTGTGTCGCCCATGGATCACTTCCCGCTGTCGTTCAGGTCGGGCAAGCGCAGACTGACGGACAGATACGTGTGGCAACAACTAGAAAACAAGCCCAGAAGACTGTGCAGAAAGTTAACTTTACAGAAGTTTCAGGGACACGTGCCTTATACTGAGGACTTCGGCTTTGACCAGCAACGTGTTAAGAAATTTACTGGTCTTGGTTGCCGTAGTAACCGCACGATGGGATTCTATGCAATGGATGGTGAGCGTCACGCGGTGTTTGCGCAGAGATTGGGCGTCGATGTGTCAACTTTACCTGAGAATCCTGCTGTAGTCATTGTTGACATAGAAGTAAGTACCTGAGGCTTGTATTGCTATGTAATAATACAATGTAGAACTAATGTATTGTGAAGGTGCACGCTTTACTTCTAAAGGGACATATCTGGAATTCTAGGAGCAGAAATGTGTTAGAAATATCTAGTCTCTGTAGTTTTTATTAATGAATGATTATTGTTTTTCTATAACTTATCTATGGCCAGTAGGGCTATGTAAGTGAAGGGCACCAGTTATTCAACAGACCAAAATATACAAATGTGCAAATCGTTTCTTCTCATTGCCACTGAACTAAAACCTCCATGTTTGTCCCACCTATTCCAGACTATTCCTAATTTGTCATCCTTATTTGTAGAATGAAGAACAGTATTTGCTCAACGAGTCGTTTACCAGCCAAAACATTGGTGAGTTGAGATGTTTGCTCCTCAGGTATTTCAGAACAATCGGAAGTAATTTGTGTGCTACCTAACATCTTGTTACATACATAAGTATCAGGGTTCCACTTAGGTTTCAATTTTTGAGTCCCGGGGACGCATTTTGATATACTTATCAACAATTTGTTATTAATAGAGTGCGTCCAAACTTGAAATTTTTGCGTATGGGACGCAGGATTGCGCGTTCGGAGAAACCCTGCAAGTATGTTTGATCTTTTTCTCATATCCAGGAATCTCAAGTATTACATGGTACTTCGTCCTGCCTCCACTGGTACTAGATTAGTAATGTACTTTATTGTCGTCTCTTTCCAGCCTCATTTATCTTGAACTTCACGCTGGGTCAAGCTCGCCGGACGCTGCGGTCCAGGACGTACGATACGCCCGTCTGTGATGAGGACGGGGTCAAGGTCTGCGTCACGGAAGTCACCTCCGCTACATTCCAGTCTGTGGTCATCAACTCTCAGAAGGTAACACTGCTTGGGATTTCCCCAGTCTATTAATAGTTTTTAGTATGGCAGCATGTAAACATCCTTGAACCCCAGCAGTAGCTAATTCCATTCACGACTCGCTTCATGCAGTAACCCTGTCACACATCTAGAGAGAAACTTGCACACACAGTTTTGGATTTGCTTGGTTGGTAGAACAATGATAACAATTTCATTGGGTAGATTAAACATCAAAGTCTAGGGGTACCACATGAAGGGCGTGATCGATTTGACGATGCGTCTTCCAGAAGACGTCTTCTTGCTGATCGTTTTGTAACAGAAGACGTCTTCTTCTTCTGGCAGACAAATTCACGTGCTCCACCTCCATAGCAGGGGTGCGTAGGTGAACATTTCTCTTCCTAGAATCACTTCTACCAAAACAAGAAGACCGAATCGATCACGCCCGAAGTGAGACCTGAATGGAATTAGGTACTGCTGGATGTGAGGACGACAATGCTTTTTAAACCAATATGATAAACTATTCCACTTTGCTTTTTCCCATATTCATCAATAAGGGTGGAGGCATGCAGTGCAAAGCATAGTTACAAACAACAGCAACAAAGATGTTTAGCAAAGTGTCATCATATCATCATAATTATGTGGATCCATCTGAATACCTGCATGTAGCCAGGTATCTCCTTGGTAGTAATTATTCTGCTATATACAAATACATGTACATGAACTATGAAACCTACATAAAATCTTGATACACGAATTTTGAAGCATGCATAAAATGTGTACTCTTTCTGCAATAATTTCTGCAATAATGCATACAAATTATTCAGACACTTTTTGGAATGTTGATTTTTCATAAATGCACCACATTGATTACAGAACCATCACATCCGATTGATTTTCTTGTTTTGTTGCATTAGTCTGTCGTCATAATAATAATAATAAAGTTTACCGGCAAATGATGAAACAGCATTACAAAGCCTCATTTATCAAGAATAAACTGTACTTTCCTCAAAGTTCTTCAAACAACTTGTGTGTTTTGTGATTTGACTTAGTAGTTTAGATTTCCGAATATTAGTTGTGAAGGGGTGAATAATAAAGTATTCCTGATATACCTGTACGTGCCCATGACCTAGTTCATCTTTTGCATGCTGAAGTCATGGAATATCTGTAAAAGAGTTCCACAGTGATGTTAAGTTACAATTTACTCCACCAGTCTGGAGACCACTGGAGCAGCCATATAAAGAGAAATGCCTGTTAGCTACATGTATGTCTCGAATTCAAATTCGAAGCATGGCTAACTTTTTGAGGCACTTATCCCATCGGACATGGAACTACTTGCTTCGTAGGTACATTGTTTATTGATCTGGCCCCGAGCTTACGACACTTTTTAGAGTAAACATTTGTGCTCAACTCAAAGAGTTGTGTTCATAAAACGTCGTATATAATTTTGAGCTTGAGCATGAAATCGTACTCAAACCTCGGGGCCTGGGTTATTTACTTGTCTGTCTGTGGATAATACTATTGTACATGTCCCGGGCAGGTAGACCATTCTTACTGTCAAGCCAATGGCAACACCCACTGCACACCTTTCTAGTCAGGAATTGTGATGAATTTTGAGTCACTACTATATAAATTTCAACAATTAAATAGAAACTATACATGGACAGATATTGACCAATTGACATACTAGTAGTTTAATATAATTATTTTCTCACACATCCTGTTCAGATGGTTGAATCATACATGAAATTACAAGTTCTGATAGGGGTGGGTGGTAGCACATTGGTAGAAACTTTGGACTTGTTCACATCTTGTCCCAGGAGTCCCATCTTCAATGTTTGTAAAAGTTTAAAACCTTCATGACGTGATCATGATAGGATGCACTGTCTGCACCATGGCAATGCAGTTATATCATCCTTGGTCCATTAGTACCAGCTGGTGCTTGCAGGTTTACTGCAACAATCAGTGCTGTGGATGTTGCAGGTTTCCTTCTGCCCTAAACTGACAAGCCATGATGTTAGTGAAATAATCTTGAAAGCAGCTCTAAACCCCAGTTCAAACAAATACAAAGTTTAGATACGACTTGGAAACTGGTGCTATTGATTCTATCGAGGCCTTGCACGCAACAATCGTCGGGTGGCAAAAAAACGGTTTGGGTGGCAGAAAACAATGTGATGACGTGAGCAACGGCGGAAAATCCCATTGTCTTGCCACCCGCAATGCTGTGTGACGTATTGATTGACGTCACATGCAAGGTCTCAATTCTTTAGTTTAAACCCTGGATTATGTAAAGCCACAGTCTCAGCACATCTCCAGTTGCCCCCAGCACGGAGAGACTCTCTACATTTTACAAGTTTGTGATAGGATCTTTCTAAATAAACAGAGCATCGTGATGCCGCAACATAGCATCTATCGATCATCTTTACTTTACATGCAATCAGACTGGGTTTTTATAAGCTAACAAGAAAAACATAAAAATAATCTACAAAAATTATACGACGCTGTATCGGCAATGATAACCGTGCTACATGCTCTACGAAACATGTGAAAAGAATTCAAACATAAAACTGATGTAACTGTTAGAATTGTACTCTATTGTTGGAGATTATGATTAGAAAAATGTGATGTTTCTAGATTAGACCAAAATAAGATAATACTACCGGGTAATAATAGTGAATATTTGTATTGCACAGTAGTAACATATCCTCGCATTACTGCAAGCTCATGGTGCTATAGATGTCTTTCCTATTACCGGTATGTTGATTTTCAAAATAGGATTGGTAGGTAGGGCCATTTTTATATTTAATGAAAATATTTTATTGTGAAAAAAAAAGGGTAGGCAATTTATGTTCAACAAATTAATCATTAATTGCATACATTGCACTCAATAATTGGTATAACCTCCTCAGTGTCAAAACAGTTCTTGACATCATGAAACATTGACACATTGATAATTTTTTTTCAAGAAAGCCATCAGCAAATTGTTAAAAGTAATATCCTTTATGAAAATATTCTCAAGACAGTAGTATTTAAAGTCACTTTAAAGTGATGGCATATTTAGTGTTCCTGTAAATGTTACCTTCAGTATTTTTTTATATTTCATTTGAAAGTCATACATAAAGAGAATTTACGTCGGAAAAAAAAAGAAGTTTATCAATATGACTTTTATGTAGATGCATCTGGAGATATGTCATTATTCATTTGAAAAAAAGAGAACTCATCAATGTCATTGAATTTCATTGGTAAGCCCATGGCCGAGACAACTTCTCCTATGGGTACCACGGAGAAAATTGGAATGATATCCCTTGGTAAGCCCATGGCCGAGACAACTTCTCCGATGGGTACCACAGAGAAAAGTGGAATGATATCCCTTGGGTTACATTTGATCTTGTTTCCCAGTCATACTGTCAATTTTCATAATGATTGAAATGAACTACCACTAATAGGTTACAGACAAGTCTACAATTTGAAATATGATAGTTAGGCTTTTCTCATGTTTTACGATATGTATGCATGCCAATGTCAATATCCACCACTAACCAGCAGTTAGAGCTGCACATTGACGTACAACATTACCAGGAAACCATAATACCTCCATTGATCCAACAACATCTGTAGGATTTCATTTTAGCAGCAACTGACAAGTTTCAATCACTGGGGAGCAAACTCGTTCTTTCTTATTCTGGCTATGTCCTTCAGCGCGGCGTAGAACAAGACGTAGAACACACTAAGTGAAACTGTATTGATTACTTCCAAGTCATTGCACAATTTTCTTAGTGAATTAGGGAATGAAAGGTGTTCTATCATCTCCTTCATTGTCCATATTTCTTAATGACATCGTGCCTCCTAAAGCTATACAGAAATTGCTGTATTATCTCTGGGGGGTAGTACATTATTGCATATTTATGAAGTTATCTTTATAATGATGATTTACAATCATTTTGTAAAAAGCTAGAACACTCAGCTGTAGGCAAATGCTATGATGATTTTGGAGGACAATTTCTAGCATTGAAATGACAAAGATACGAAGCCATTATGTTTCAGAGAGACTTGTTCATTATGTGTTTCAATAGTACTTAGCTTGGGGTGTGTTTTAGTGGTACTCCATGATGTGTTTTAGTGGTACTCCATGATGTGTTTTAGTGGTACTTAGCCATAGTGTGCTTTAGTGGTACTTAGCTATAATGTGTTTTAATGGTACTTAGTCATGATGTGTTTAACTTTTAGTGGTACTTAATGATAATGATGATGCTATTGCTGCTGATTAGATTTAGCGACACTTGTATTTTAGTGGTAATGCATGTTGTGCTGAGCTATGGATTGTTTCTGTGTTGCAGGACGTGCTGCTGCTGGTGTATTCAACATGGTGCGGCTTCTGTGCCAACATCAACCACGTCTACCTCTCGCTGGCCAAATACTTCCACACAGCCGACTCCATCATCTTTGCCAGGTCAGCCACTGGGCCGCCATCTTGCTCAATATACTTGACTTAATGCCATGGCCATCAGTTCATAGATCTCACAGAACTTCTAACCCTGATACAATATCCCCAATCACTTCCTTGTAGTCCTAATACTGACAGAACTTCCAACCCTGATACAATATCCCCAATCACTTCCTTGTAGTCCTAATACTGACAGAACTTCCAACCCTGATACAATATCTCCAATCACTTCCCTGTAGTCATAATACTGACAGGATTTCTACGTTTTCAGAATTAATGGAGACACCAATGATCTTCCATGGGAGTTTACTGTGGACTCCTACCCTGTGTTCATCTTCTTCCCAGCAAATAGGTGAGATCACTTTTACATTTATCATCCAACAATCCCTGCCACAACCATTCAATCCCTGTCACGACCATACAATGCAATAACAATAGTATGGCATTGATCAAATGTCAAGGTCATCTGTGTGGAACCAAACAAACATTTCTATAAAATACACATTTAGAAATATCTGTCATGAATCTCATTCTGCCTTTAAAGAAATGCTATCATTTGATTAAGGTCTGAGGTCAAGGTCAGGTTTGTTGCAGTTGTCACTGTTTCTTATGGCTATCCACCGCGATCTTAATAACCATGGAATAACACGCCATGAATTATGAGAAACATAAAGTTTTTGTTTTGTAAAAACATTCTTGCATTTGAAATAGACATTCGGCTGATAATGTAATTCCTGTGATTGCATTGTCAAAATACTCAGGAATTCCAAACGTGGCCATGTCGCTCCTGGTAGCGTCCATGACAGACAGACTCCTCGCTATTCTCACGTGAGTCGAGGTCGCTGTCCTGGGATTTATTTGCTGCGGATTACAGGAAGTGGTAAGCTGGACAAACAGCAATTACCAGTTCTAATTACTGCCAAGATTGTTACCAGAAGAAATGTATTTATGAGCGCTTGGGGTCAGAGCTGTGACAGAGGTTATCTCCCTTCATACACCTCAGTAGTCTGCTGTCGGTACTAACATCTCAATCTCACATCAGCATGTCTGCGTTACTTCCAGTCCTTCACTCACACCCGTACAACTAGCTGTGGGATATACTGCTTACTGATAGGAAAACTAGCACCATTGACGTCAGGATGTTGTATTTCCTTCTTTGAAGTTATCTGGCTCCTTTGATTGAACAAATGGAAACTTGTATTATAAAATGATTGCAGAGAAATAAAGCTACTGCAGCCTGTAATAGCCCTATTGATTTCTGTATGGTGAGGGGATTCAGGGGAAGCACTGAGATAAATTGTCATGGAATGGGGCACACAATGTTAGATATGACACCTCCGGGTAATAGACAGAATAACGCCAAGCAGGAGGTGGAGCTTTGTGGCCTCGTGGAGTGAGGACATGGGGACTGAGCATATCTACCATTGAGAGGCTGTACAACCATGATGCTACCTATACTGTACATCTTTAAATACTGTATATTGTCTCAGTATCTCTATCATTCCCTCAGGCTCAGATTAGAATAGGAACATTTAGAAGGTAACACACAGTTATATAACCCTTGGTGATACGGGAACTATCTGAAAATATATTTACTTTGCTACAGTATGTAATCTGACATCCTTATTTAATAAATGGAAGTGAAACTATTCTAATTATTATTGTGTCTTTGTGTGCTTCAGAATGCATGCAAATGTAGTATTTATGGAATACAATTGTTTCTTATCTGGCAATATTAGACAGAATGTTCCCACTTAATTTTAACGATTTATGATGAATACTAATTATCTTATGATGAATACTAATTATCTTATGATGAATACTAATTATCTTATGATGAATACTAATTATCCATGAAGTTTAAACTGGACAAACATTGTTACAACACACAGTCCTACCAATGAAATATCAGTGTAGCAATCAAATTAGATGATTTGTATTCGATCTTCTATGAGTTTGCACACCAACATATAAAAAAGCAACATTATTTGATGAGTTTCCTCACTATAAACATTTTGTGTTTGAATTCGGCAGAAAGCGTTCATTGGTGAATGCACATGCGCACAACTAGGTTTCAGTATTATTATACATGTACTTGGTGCATAATTGTAAAAGTCTATCATTGATGTACGGAAAGGTCGAGTTGACAATATCCAGAAAAAAATCTCGAGTCGCCAAGCTGAAAGTTTTACGGACCCGATTACATCTATTTATTATTCGATCAGGTTGTACTGTGGGATGGTCTTGAACGATCATTGTCAAAATAACATGTCTGGCTATGATGGTCCAATGACGGTCATGTATACTGTACATATTTGACTACAAACAATTCAAGTGCACAAGTCGGTTCTATTTCTGGTTCTCAGAATCAGTGATGCTGTGCATGTGTAATGGCTAATGCCAGCAATACCAGTAATGCGTACAACTGTTTCAATAGTATGCACACTCGTCACATTATATTACCTTTATCAATGTTGGTGGGCAAACTCATCAAATATCGAATATAATCTGATTGCTACACTGATATTTCATTGCTAATCATTGGTACATGCCTAAATATTTTTAGCATTGCTAGTATGCTACCTAACCTTTGCAGTGAACAACTATGCAATGTCTCTAAATGGCATTCCATCTAACCTCTCCTAGTTGTGAATGTGTTATATATCCTCTGTAGTAAACACTTGTGAATGTGTTGCCCTAGATGCTGTTCTGACACTGGAATCAATCATGCAGCCTCATCAGACGGCTTTAACATGCTATAATATAGCCATTCCTTGCTGGGGAAACATTCATTGCCTGCTGAATCAGTTAAAAAGTAGATGTGTTGTTGGCTGCTGATTTCCATGCAACTGAGTGAGCTTGTCTGCAACTGAGTGAGCTTGTCTGGTTAAGTGAGCTTGTCTGGTCAATGAGCTTGTCTGAACAGTGAGCTTGTCTGAACAGTGAGCTTGTCTGGTCAGTGAGCTTGTCTGATCAGTGACTTTCTTGTCTGGTCAATGAGCTTGTCTGACCAGGGAGATTGTATAGTCAGTGAGCTTATCTGGTTAAGTGAGCTTGTCAGAACAGTGAGTTTATCTAGGCAGTGAGCTTGTCTGGTTAAGTGAGCTTGTCTAGGCAGGGAGTTTGTCTGACCAGGGAGCTTGTCTGGTCAGTGAGCTTATTGTCTGGTCAGTGAACAATGTTACAGTAGTCTCTATAAACCATGCCTTACATGAAGCATCCTGTCTGCTATGATTACCAGCACATTGCTAGTCAAACACTATACTTACTTATTAGTCATCAATGTTTAGAGAAGTACAGTTATTTCACAGCCATGTGTCACAGATAGCTTGTGACATCACTAGATTTCTGGTGAGAATATCGTTCTTTGAGGTTTCCCTGTGAAGATCTGACCAACGACATTCTCCCAGTGTTGTCTAAATGTCACTGCAGACAACACAAGCTAATTGTTTTAGCAGAATATATTGAATTATTGCACTAAATTTGGATTACTGGTCAAGCAAGTATGCTTTTCCATTTTATAGTAAAGGCCACATTGATAGATCACAGATATTGCATATTAATTTTCATACAGAACATCAAAATGATGTACATGTAATTATTCTTTTAACAGTAAAATACTGATGTATGTATGGGAAAGTTTACAAGTTTGTAAGTTGGAATGGATCAAATGCAATAAAGTACCCATACCGGTATGACATCATTGTTAAATCTGTGCTACAGTTGTCTCTTCGTACTGGTGCTAATGCTGCAATGCTATAAATAAGTAATCATGCTGTGAAACTCAAGACGTAAATAGGCCCTGATACACTTGGGAAGACGTAATTATTCAATATGACCCTCGTAATTGAAGAATCAGTTAGGTCAAAGTTTAAGATGAAAAGGTATTGAATTACCAATAAAGCTACATGACAATGTCTGATGTGCTAGCAAACCTTGTTAAGTCCACTAATGTTTGACATTTCTGCTTACAATGTCATACTCGGCTTTGCAGTCAGTCAGAAAAAAGCAATCCCGTGCACTTTGAACTAGTCAAGTTTGCTATGTGCTTGTATTGAGGGAACTACTGAAGTTTGTATGCTTACGTATTGGGCCTGCATGAAACAGAACAAATTTGTGTTTCCTAATAGACGCCAATAGATTGAATTCACACCCGTAAGGTCTTTGAATGTTGTGGGTATGTTTATTTGTCCATAGTTTAACCAGACTAAGTAAGCCGTTTCACGAATTCGTGGGCGGGTGGTAGCGCAATGATTAGACTTCGGAGCCAAAGGTTTCAAGTTCAAATCCTGTCCCAGGAGTCCGGTACCAATGTTCAAGAAAGTTGGCTGTATGACGTGATATTGATAGGATGCTCTGTCTGTAGAGTGGCAATGCGATTTTTCATCCTGGGTTTTGTCAGTAACAACTGGTGCTCACAGGTTGGTTTACTGCAACATTCAGTGGTACAGATGTGGGTTTACTGCTGCCCTAAACTGACAAGTCGTGATATGTGAAAGAATCTTGAAAGTGACTATAACCCCAATGTCCCCCCAACAAAACAAAAAAATCAAGAATTTGTGCAGTTGTGAATAATTATAATAATAATATTTTTATTTGTTTCAGGAAATCTGACAGTTTGGTCTTCCCAGATTCTGAATCAGTGAATGTTCCGAATCTCATCCGATTTGTCCTGCAGCATTCCACCCAGAGTCTGCGTGTTGAGACGGCGCTGGGCGTGTGCTCCAAGCTGTGTATACGGAGAAACTGGCAGTACGCCACCAGCGCCATGTACGCACTCCAGCAGAAACAAGTCCGCCTGCTACGACGACTCACGCAGCTGAGTACGAGGAAGGACGTCAGTGACGTGGCCTTAAAATACAACAACATATCCATTCAGCATTGTAAAAATAGATTGAAAGCGATTCGCAGAAAGATTAAAATGGTTGATGGCCTTCTCCAGTTTTTAGAAAATAGCAATGGTGTCCAATTTGAACATTCCAAAATGCATCAATTTTTGTCCAAACACAAACTCCTACAAGATATAGATAGTGATGCTCGGTCATGATGAAGGTCGCGATTGTTATTGATATTTTATGGGACAATCACCCTGTAATGTTTTTTAATTGTGATGAAATATCCAAGAAGATAATATGGAAATGTTAATTCAGAGGTGTGCTGAGAGCAGTCTTGTCTGGGTCCTGTCTGTAATAGTGTACAGTTACAGTACTGGATAATGGCAGGACAGAAATTGGGACATGGCGGACAGTTGGATAAATTAATTAAAGGCAAAAAAAATTCAGAAATTTCCGATAACAATTTGCCATTATATGGGCGTAGGACAGAAACAGGAGTTAGTTTGCAGTTTATGGCAACAGAGTCTTCATGTAAGCTACACTAACTAGTGCGGTGTTTCTCTACCACTACAAGAAGTCGGTCCTCAATAAAATAAATCTGATTGGATCTAAATTGGTACTTTATTGGTCCAGAGTGATAAATTTGGTTTCACTTTTACGTAGGGCAGTTAGAGAATTATCCGAAGGGAGTCGGAGGTCATTACAGATGTGGATGTACGTCAGCAATTCTCCAGTGCTGGTCAGCCCGGTACACAGGCACATCCTGGACGTCAGATTAGTGGTCAGACAGGGGACGTAATTACATCTGGACAGTCCATCAGCAGGCAGACTGATTTTACGTGTGCTTTAAACAACCTTGTACATTACATCTGCTGTCTCCAGCCAGATGTAACAGGAACAAGGTGACGGTCAATCATTATTGTGCTAGTCCACGTGTAAAATCCATGTGTTATTGTCAGAGAAGGTAAATATCTGCAGGTGGACCACTTTTGTCAAAATACTGGATCTACCTCTGATTATATTTACTCTGATTATAAGTAGAAAATACTTTATTTTTGACAACCTATGGCAGTCGTATTAAATCATGTTATCATCCATCTTGTCAATAACATTCACTGATAAGGAGCACTGTATATGTGGCTGTATATTGGCAAGGGAGATATGAGAGTGTGATATCATCTGAATCAACAGGGAGGTAATTATGTGGCCTGGTGAATATCCACTCTTTGGTCTGCCGGCCAATATGTGTGTTTTCAACGCCTCTGTCAACACTGGCAGGAGTAATGCCATTATGCTGGTGAGGATTGGCAAATATAATATAACAAGTCTTCACAGAAGCCTCCTACATGGGAAGTGGCTGGATCCATTCAAATACATACTGGTACTAATGACAGATAATGTTATTTGAAATCAGGGTTACTTGTCAGATTGTCATTCTCATATTTTATTGTATGTTTGTTGAAACCTGTCAAAATGTCATTTGGATGTGATATTTTTTTGTAAATACTGACTGACTGGGAATCAACCTGGTTTATGGCTGTTGTACAACTGTGACTTGTCCACTCTCAATTCCATCAGGACTTTCACTACTTATGGCATTAACATTACATGTACCTTTAATTGACACTATCAAGATCATGTCTGCACATCCATGTACATGTAACTGTTACTTCAGAAGCATTACTATCTAATCTTGCCTACTGGTATTTTAACCCTCTCCATACTGGAGCCAATCACAGATGCTCTGAAGAGTTGTGGAGGGAGAGGGGTTAAGAAATATTTTTACAGGCACTGTTGTAAAAAAAACCCAAGCAGTCTTTGTAAAAATATTTTCAAATGTGTAAATGGCGAACATGTTTCTAATTGCCCACATACCTTAGACTAGTGTGTCTGTTTCTGAATTGCCATCATGTTTCTATGCGTTACCTGTACAAGTGTTGGTGTGTACAGGAATCACAAGCCCAGGACCACTCAGTCTGGGAGGGGTTGATCATGGTCTTTCATATTTGTTGAGTAATTTATTAATTATGTTAAACTGATTCTTTGTATGCAGATTATACCTATTTATATCATGTGCTTATTCTTAACTTGCAGAGTGAATGATTATGAATTGATGTCTTGTCCATCAATTGTGGAATGTAGTTTATAGGTATGGCGGATTTATGTTTGTGTGATTCCACTTGTCAGGGGATTGTGATTAGGCATTTAGGTGTGGGTCCGTTCTTATTTATTGACTACAGATCTGTAGTATATTATATATAGAAAATGGCCAGTATTGCGACCAGAGAAGATAAAAAATGACATATTTTAACAGTAGAGGAACCAACTTTTATAATTCTGTTCTTATGTGGAGGCAGGGCATTTATGCAGACAGTTTTGACATTTGGTTTGTGTCATTGATGTTCAAGTTAGTTTCCTGGGTTCAACTTGACACTATTGTATACTCAGACTCTTCCAAACTACACGACAGGGTATAGTCTGAGAGCGCCCTCTGAATTCATAGCTGTGTGGTAATAGGACTATTGAACACCCACTAAGCTGAACAAAGTATTTTTACATTCATGTAATATTTGTTCACTTTGATGGGATATTTTATTTGAAGTAGAATAGCATAACTCCCAGAATATTTTGGAAGGTACTGTAGATACACTGTATGCCACACTTGTAAGATTTCCACAAACATGCCCAAAATAGATTAATGTTTAAATATTAGACTACTAATGTGTTGTATCTTTGTTCTAGCATTATATTTTTTTATGAACCTAATAGCATTGATTACATGTTGAAAATGTTACATACTAGTATATATTTTCATATGCAATTATATGTGTATTTTTATTGATAGAGGTGCATTGATGAGCTCAAACATAAGGTAACTGTACCTCTACCCATGGCGTTCCATGTTTCATACTCAGCCCTGCTGTCTATCTTGTCTACACTTAACAGTGGACATTCACTAAATATGTGTTGACCATTGGAACTTACAATGTCAATGAGAGTGTGTGACATGGTGCTTTGTGTTACAACAATCAGTGGGACACCAGTGTACCTTCACTGTGCTCTTTATGTGTGGGCATGTGCTGCATTCCAAGGTGCTACAGATTACTGCATGTATATAAGTATATGATGTACGTAACTGTGCTGGTAAACTCTTATATGAAGTTGGTGCATGTACGAATTCATTACAATTATCCGAGTCGCCAAAAACTGAGATATCATCAGTGTGACGAGTTGAAGTACTGTACATGCTCTTATTCATGAGTACTAATGTCTGGATTTCAAACACAATCTAACATTTAGCGGTGTTCATAGGACATGTTCAATGCGGTGCATGTCCACGAGTGCTGGGTGCATATAAGGTCTATATTCAAACGTTCAGAAGTCCACGTATTTGCTGTACGCACGTGACAGTGGGCTTATTGTCAACATGGTGGTGGATAAAGAATTACGAGATATTCATATAGGCTTACTATGACATCACATGTTTGAATGGTATCCATTCAATCACAACATCTTCGTTAATTTTGGTGCGATAGACATTTCTGCAACGGTCCAGTTTTTTAGTGTGAATTACAAGTAGGAATATTCTGTACCAACTTAAGTTAATTCGTAATTTCATATTTCGTATTACTCGCATCTGACAAGTCTAAAGGTTATGTGTGCTTTTATAATTGGTGGAATTATCCAATGAAGTTACACGTTTGAAAACAATCGAGCAAAGAGTTGGTATACACGTATAGATTGAGTCTTGCCTAAGATTTGTCAGATACATGTATTAGTAATATACGTTAAATGAAGCTCTATACTTCTGGCAGTTTTTATTAATGATATCCTCTCTTCTCTCGATGACGTAAGGGTGATTATTTAAGGAACTAAGGTAAATATTTTGTTAATAAACAGCTTATCTATCATCTCGAGGAATGTACTTCTCGGCAGGGTCGAGTGAAACAACACACAAAGAATCAGCCTTTTCCAGCTGTTATAAACTTACATTCTTATTTTGAAGTACATGTACTTCCTTGTTCACTGACATGTCTTGACGAATACATTTGATATGCAATGTATGGAATGATTGTTATGTAAGTTATGTTGATAAATTATGCCATATTGGAACATGTGTGTTGCTTTATTGATTTCATTTGATCCAAAGAACTGATTGGCTTAGTAAACTACATGTACTAGTATGCACAAAAGCGAAATTCACCATCTAACAAAAATGTGACAGTCGCTAAAATTAATTGCGATTAATCTGTCGGCATGATATGTATTGAACTCTGACACACAAACTCCACGACGGAGTCCTAACTAGTTGGGAACTCCTAACCCGAGTTATTATCTCCTAACGTGTTTCACAACCATGTCACAAGTCATATCCCTTATTAAATCGTCATCTAACTTAGGAGGTGATATGCTGGGTGATAACTTTAGGAGCTCACGACTTTAGGAGGCCGTCGTGAAACGGGGGTCTGAACTTCTGTGAATCATCATTAGATTTCTGTAGAAAATGATGTATTGGAAGTTTCGTACAAGTACATATTTATCATAATCTATATCCTGTAGTTACACGCACAAAAAAAAGGAGAAGAACAACGACCGCAGTCTGTTGGATACGGGAAGGTCTGCGATTTATTCTAGGACGTCGAGTAACAGATTTTACTCGAATTGCAGCACTTGACTTGAGTGGTTAATATGAAATATCTCCGAGCAAGATCTCCAACTCAAGTTTGTTTCCTGAAATCGGGGCCTGATGTAAACATACTAAACATCGTATGTTTTATATTTCCTGAAAACCAGTTCTAGTACATTGGAATCAATGTGCATAGCCAATCCATCAAGCACGACGAATATTGTTTTGTCCTCAGTCCTTGAATGAGGTCCTGGAAATTGGTTTACATGAGAAGTCTGAAGATGATGTCAACTTGCATGGAGAGTACTAGAATGACGTGTCAATAACTAGGGATTAGAGCTGCATGCCGTACCGTGTGACTCTTCAAAAGTAGATACATCACACGAGTCTTAATATGTCATGAGACTTGGGCACGTGTTTTTATAGCACCCGTTAATTAACATGATCACAAGAAGTGCTAAGTTGTATTGTCAAACTAATAGAACCAATCAATTGACGTGCACCCTACATCTATATAATATATACGGAGTTTCCGGATCATAATATATGGAAACTATTTGAGAATTTGGCACTTTCGTTAGGCCCATATGTTACAATATCGCCCGGAAGGTTTTCAGAGCATCCTAAATGATAATTGTGAGTAGATCTATACACAACACAGGAATCCACATACATTCAACTGGTGGTCAACTGGCACTTCTCGCATGTCTGTCAGCAATGATGACGTATTCCTGGACCACTCAATACTGTTCCAGGTGCAAATACGAGTCTGATTGACTTCCAAATTGCGACATTGCTGCTTTCCGCATTTCCAGACGTCTGGCCACAGTCAACAATTCAATTTCATTTTCGATTCTTATTGGATTTCATTTAATAATGTTGGGTCTTAGGGTGTCACGAATCATAAAACAGCCAACATATCAGTGTCAGGGACTCGGGAGTCTCCAGATACTGTTATATCATATTGGTATATTAAACACTGGACACTGGCCGCGTCTGGGGGCCGGGCATATATGTATTCCGTGCATCACGGCGCCCAGGCTGGTCAGCGACTTCACCAAATGTGTCTGGTACTGGCTGGAGAAGGTCACGCAGAGATTAGGGTAACGATGTCAGATGGGGTATGGCTCCAGTCGGACTCCCCGGAGACTTCACGTGTGTATTTCCCTGCCGATCTCTCCGTGGGCATTGCGTGTCATGAAGAGGTGTGTGCCTCACAAATATTCCGTCTATATATGGCAATTCCCCGGAGAGACGAAAGCTGGTCCTTGAGGCTTCTATGCCAACTATGAGGAACTGCATCTGCTTATCTTAACAACAGACGTTATGTACTAGTATACCACGCCTGGTCGTATGGTAGAGAACATGGAATTCATGAACCAGCGTTATCAATACATTCAAGAAGGGCCAAGACATGTTATACAACCGTATGCCTAACGTCGCATCCAGTAGCAGCCTGGGGTCAATTACAGCACATATTGTTGTCTATACTACCGTGTTCAACTCTTCTGCTTGTTACCGGTATATACATACTACTAGTTCAGTTTTATCTGGATGTTCTTCTAGCCTGTATTCCTATTTGTCTCTCTGTATCATGATACCAATAACCTGTTCTATTTGTATCTGGATGTCCGTCTTGACGTGTTCTATTTGTCTGGCTGTAACTGGACGTCCGTCTTGACGTGTTCTATTTGTCTGGCTGTATCCAGATGCCCTACTCGTCTGATTTGTCCGTCTGTATGTTATCGCATATGCTTTAGGGAATTCTACTTAGTCCATAAATCACAATGTAGAACTTTCCTTTCAGAGATCGCCGTTTCCCTTACTCTGGGGAATCCTGGCACACTCCGGCGTGGTAAAGGCACAGCAAGAAGTTATAGCCAACCACTACATTGCGATTATCCGATGAAAACTACTGTTAACAAACACATAATTTACGACCGAAAACATCTTATTTGGACAAATAGACAAATGGAGTCGAGTCCTTTGAGATACCATTGGGATGATACGAGTTCGTTAAATGTATTAGATAACAAGTGCCTAGGTCATCCATATATTTAGTAGATCTTTCATTTTAAACGTTCTTTATAAACTTGCCACTCTGCATGTCGATGTTTCTTTCTCGTTCTTGTATCATTGATAAAGAACATCTTTAGCACCATTTGTTTTCTAATATATATATACTGAAAGAAAAATTTAAGGGAACGCATGTATTGTAACACACGTTTGAAAGAAACTACTTTTAAATCGTTATGGTCTTGCCCTTTAAGCAGTATGAAAGCTTTACTTATGAAACCATATACAAATGTGAACAAAACTGACAAAATTACTGTTTATCCAAATATAGGAATGGAAAAAATAAGACATTAATTATTTGAAATGTAGACCTACTTATCTTTACCCAAATAGTGGTGGATATTGCATCTCTAAGCACTCAATATTTAAAAAAACCCACCATAATAAATGTTGTTCTGTAGGTACCAGAATCGTATTTCATTATGCGTATATTAAATTTGTTCTGAGAGTGTGCCTCCATCGGAACCAATACATAACTAATAGTAGCACAGACCATCGACATGAGGCATACTATAACTAGTACATACTTACAGATTAAAGGCATAATATCACGGTTGATTTGGTTTGTCCAGTTCAGCATCTCCCTTGCACGTTATCTGGTAAA
>JAUTBZ010000686.1:0-20977 GCA_032361785.1 Lepetodrilus galriftensis
CGTTCTCAAAAGGGTTACATAGTACACTATGCGCCCATTTTGAGCCTAACTGACAAACAAAATTTCTGCGCCAACTACTAAGCATTTATTACTGAAGGTGTCCTAACTTGTTAAAAAATAACAACAGAGGACAAAAAATATTTACTATTGCTTTCTATGATACACCCTTTTAGCGCTTTATTTCAACTACTTTGATTCTTGTCTCTTGCGCGGGGTTAATTTTCCCTTGTTCTGGTGCTAACACCCCAATTTTGCCCTGATAATTTTCACGGATTTTCGTTGAGGATACTCCATTTAGCGGCACAGATAATATGCTCCATAAAGGTGTTTTAGAACCCAACAAGGCAGAAAATTCTGTCACATTCACTTGTTTGCCTTGATACACATATCGGGCTTGTGCTGAAAAACCCTTTAATCTAAAGCCAGGACGATCCACAATCAGAACCGGCATCAGCCTAAAAATATCTTGCCAACGATACCATTTGTGAAAGCCCTTTAAATTATCGGCTCCCATAATCCAGACAAAATCAACAGCCTGGAACCGCCTTTTAAGAAATAACAGACTATCAATCGTATAAAAAGTCTCGCGCTCACATTCAAATCCTGTGACCTTAATTCTAGGGTGATCCGCTTTATGACGACATTGCGCAATGCGTTTTTCTAATGGCCAGGGTTGTTCGGTTTTTAGCGGATTAATCGGACTGACCAGCCACCATATTTGATCTAGTCCCAGTTTTTTTAATGCCGCTAAAGACACCGCTCGATGTCCTTCATGCGGAGGATCAAAAGAACCCCCAAACAAACCAATACGCATTTTTCCGCAAGCCATTGGCAAACGGCTATGACATTCAGGATTGTTATTCATAAACCAATGTCTCGTTTCTAGTCTGATAATTCCCTTGCCCCAACAAGAGCCTTCACCTCACCAGTTATCATTATTTCGGACGAATTTGGCCATTGCCGCGCACTTTATATTTAAAGCTTGTCAGTTGTTCAACGCCAACAGGCCCTCTTGCGTGCATCTTTCCAGTCGATATGCCTATTTCAGCCCCCATACCAAATTCACCACCATCAGCAAATTGAGTAGAAGCATTATGCATAATAATCGCGCTATCAACCTCATTGAGAAATTGCAGGGCATGGGCTTCATTTCCCGTAATAATGGATTCTGTATGATTTGAGCTATAGTCTCTAATATGCTCTATAGCGCCGTTTACCCCCTTAACCACTTTCGCGGAAATAATGGCATCTGAATATTCTGTTGACCAATCCTGTTGTGTGGCGGCAACAACTTGAGCACTCAACTCTTTTGTCAATGCATCACCCCTCACCTCACACCCGCTATCAAGAAGCGCATTAATAAGGTTTTTCATGGTTTCCTTATCCAGTTTTTCATCAAATAAAACCGTTTCCGCCGCGCCGCAGATACCAGTACGGCGCATTTTCGCGTTTAAGAGCACTTTTTTCGCCATATCTTTATCTGCATCTCCATCAATATAAACATGGCAGATGCCATCTAAATGAGAAAATACCGGGACGCGCGCTTCTTGTTGCACACGCTGAACCAGACTTTTTCCACCGCGCGGAATAATAACATCAATTGTCCCTTCAAGACCGCGCAACATCATACCCACGGCTGCCCTATCAGTTTCAGGCACCATTTGAATCGCATCTTCGGGAAGATTAGCTTCTGCCAAACCCTCACGGAGCAATTTTGTAATTATTTTACTGGAGTAATAACTATCCGAACCGCCGCGCAAGATCACAGCATTCCCTGATTTTAGGCACAAAGCTCCTGCATCGGCAGTCACATTTGGCCGGCTTTCATAGATGATACCAATAACACCCAGAGGCACGCGAACCCTCTCAATATTCAAACCATTTGGACGATCCCATTGCGCAAGCGTCTCACCTACAGGGTCATTTAATGCTGCAATTGCCTCTATCCCTATGGCAATTCCCTCTATTCTTTGTCCATCCAGAGCAAGACGGTCAAGAAAGGACTCTTGATAACCAAGTTCCTTCGCTCGCTTAAGATCTTTTTGGTTTTCAGCAAGAATAATATCATTGCCTGAACGCAATTTCTCGGCCATCCGGCTCAAAGCCTCATTTTTTTGATCCGTGGAGACTGTCGCAAGAACAGTCGCAGCCTGGGAAGCTCTTTGTCCAATCTCTAACATCGTCTGCGTTAACTGTGATTGTTCCAAATTTACACTATTCATCTATCCCTTACCTCTCTTTACAAGTTCCACGCCATCAAATTCTAGGCTAATCCCCTAAGATACAAGATTATAAACCGAAAACAAACAACAAAAAGCGCCCTAACTTCTCAGTTAGGACGCCTTTAGAATACATGTCATTAGACAATATCAATAAAGATATTATTTAACGCGTGTAAATGAACCAGAAGCTGTTGCACCTGAAGCAGATGTACCAGTCATGATTACTTTGTCAGCGCCGTCCATTTTAAGAACAGTTTTGTATGTTTCACCAGTTTTAGGGTGACAAACATCGCCATGGCCTTGAGTTGGGTTGTCTTTAACCATTTTAGACTTGATCATTGTTCCGCCACATTTGCTGTCACCAGCAACAACTTTAGCACAAAGACCAGTAGCATCGCATTCGCTAACTTCTACAGTTACGTCTTCCCATTTCCATTTGCCAACCATTTTAGCCATATCTGGGTCACCAGCAAGTGCTGTTGTAGTTGTGATAGCAAGTGCTGCAAGACCGAAGATTGCTGATTTAAGAATTGTCATTGTAGGTTTCCTCCCGGAAAATATATTATTTAAAGACCTGTCCGAATTGTTTAAACAAGTCCCTTTACTTATGTTAAGCAAAGATCGACGCAAAAAAATTTGGCAAGTATAATTACTCAAGGTTGAGTGGCTAAACCTCCCTTGCCGATCTGTCTTAAGGTATAAATAAAATTTCATTTATTATCAAGCTTGTTAATAATATATTTATTGAATACAATTGAATACTTGACATAATTAAGACATAATCACTTTAGCCCTAGATCAAAATATAATATTCAGTATTCTTATCATTTTACCTTGTTACTATTTTTTTGTCTAATTAAATCAAGGAGTTATATTTTTCATGACTCTGACCATTTTTTTTAGGCTCCCAAAAATTAATTAAGGCAACAGAGAGGCACCTATGTGGATAACACGACCGAGGTTCAAGCTTAGAACAATCATCCTTTTCCTTCTCACACCCATTTTGAGCATGAATCTCGCTTTCGCAAAGCAAGATTTTTCCTCGCTTTATGGCCTCTGGCAATGGGAAGCAACTGGCATTCAGGTTGATGTCAACGCCTGTAACTACAATCCTGATAAAATTTGCGCGATCATCACCAATGGCGATCAAAAAGGAAGTTATGTCTTGAGATCCATTTTCACCAAAGACAATCAGATTATTGGTAAAATGATCCATCCTATCAATGGACGGTCTTATGATGCACAGATAACAATGCAGGATTCTGACACTGTCAATATCTCTGGCTGCACTATTGGTGATGCAGATTGCCAAAAATCGACCTGGACGCGTATTAAAAAATAATCACGTTTAGACTTCTGCCACCTTTTCAAACCACAGCATAAAAAAGAGCCTGTCACAGTTGAATGTGACAGGCTCTAAAATTTTACTTATTTTTTAATACTACCAGTTGTCGCTGGTTGGGTAATTTTCTTGTAACCAGCTGGAACCTTAAACAAAGACTCATTTGGCTCTGAGACTTTAATATTGTGCAGCTCTTTTACCATGCCATTTGGCTGCTGCTCAACAACCGCAACTTCAAGCTTTGGTGCATAAACCATTGTACCCTTGACAGTCTTGCCGTCTGGTGATGTGAAAGCTGTTTCCCAACGTTCAACATCCAGGCTTTCATATTTTTCTTTGCCAAGAAGCTTATTAATAATCTTCACCCCATTCGGCAAAACCTGTGAAATCATCATTTTGCGTGTCTTATCCCACAAAATAGTAATTGCCTTTGGCGCACCCTTTGGCGTTACTGTCCAGCGCTCTACCTTGATACCACCAAATTCTTCATCTGCCACTTTTTGACAAGCAAGATTGGCCGAAGCCTGGCACGGCTGCACATCATGACCAACCGCAGATTTGTTTATCACAGGCATTTTAAACTCAAGATATTGTTTTTGAGCTGGAAACAACACACGGGCAATACCAGCTGATGGCAATTCTATTTTAGAAACTTTACGCCCCTGCTCTGTATAATCAAAACGTGTCCCAGCTTCCCCAACGGACAAAAAGCCTTTTTGCGGTGCTGCATTTGGCATTTTCATTACAGCGTCAGCACTAAAATGAACCTGCTCTGCCATTGCTGCTGAAGAGCAACCCAACAAAAGACCTAAAGTTCCGATAACGATTTTTTTCATAACAAATTCCTTGAGATTTAATGAGTATTATCATAATTACTCCCGTTCACACCCTGGCTCTTTTATGACAAGCAGCGCTCTGACATCAGGCAAAGACACTCACTTCTCACATAACAGCACCAGCTGTGATCCAGAATTACTTGTTACACGTCAAAAAAACGCGTAATAGGCGAGGTTTCATCAGACAGACTGACCAAACAGCTATTACGCGTCGATTACTTTTCGAAACATTATGAAAAATTTATTAACAAGGTCTTAACCAGATCCGTTATTTCACAGAACTTATTATGCGTGTGATCTGATCAAGCCCTTGTCATGATCCCAAACTACCGTTTTTTAGGGACATTATTATTGTTTGGCACTGGTTGTTGACCAGGCTGACCTTGGTAAGGATAACCACGGTATTGCGGATAGCCACCACCATAAGGCTGACGATAACCGTAACGATATCCATAACCATATGGCGCATATCCACCATTATAACCATTATAGCCAGAGCCATTCCAGCCATTATAACCATTGCCCCTACCCTCAAGGTTGCCATTACCACTGGCACCAAAGTTCATAGAAAAGTTGCCACTTCCTGAACCTGAGCCGGATCCTGATCCCGAACCATTGCCGTTACCCCAGCCGTTACCATTCCCCCAACCGTTGCCATTATTACCCCAACCATTGTTCCAGGGACCATTCCAGCCATTATTGCCCCAACCATTATTATTACCAAATGGTCCCATATTCCACGCGCTTGCAGCTGATGTCATCATAGCCACTGAAGCCACACCCAACACTGAAACTACAAGCATATTTTTTAGAAATTTTCTCATCGCTTAATCTCCTTGATAACAGAATTCACAAACCAATCACATGATACCCAATCCAATGGTATCCATTCATAATTGTCCTGCACTATAAGGAGACAAGGCCTCTTTGATCGTAGGTAAACATCAGAGGGCAAAGCCGCCCTCTTGGCATAATATCTGCACCCTACAATAAGAAACAACAGCCCCGGAAATTTAGGACAGTATCAGGTTGAAAGCAGATCGAAATACTAGACCTCTTAAGGCTACGCTTTGCTATAAAGCAGCGTGCTTGTGCCATAGTGCAGATTATCTTAGAAAAAAGAAAATCTATCATGATCCAGTATCACTCTCCACAATAACCTTTAAGGAATGGAAAGCATCACTATACTATAAGTATAATACTATTTTTCGGATATTCATTGAGTATCATTACATATAAAGATCACAAACTACAAATACAATAACCCGCCTAACAAATAATGTTGAGCGGGTTTACTTTATCAATGATCGTGGGCTGTGTATTAATAACCATAAGGACGGTAAGGGGATACAGCTGGATAACCCATATAAGCATTTGGAGCCATCGGGTTTCTCATCATACCATATCCAGGAACTGTTGGCATTGGCAAACCGCGTGCTGGCATTGCTTGTCTGTTAAAAGGCAATGGTCTTTGACGCTGAATCCTGCGTCCTTTAAAGCCAAATTCTCCGCCATCTCCCTGCTCTACATCATATTCTGTAGAGGAACGTGAGCCAATTCTTGTCTGAGCGCCAGGAACCTTGCGCCAGCTATAAGCCTTTTTAGGCTTTGGCACGGCGCGAAAGATAAATTTTGGGGCTTCAACAGTCTCTACATCTTTTGGGGCTTTAGCTTTATTCTGGTTTTGACCTGCTTTTGGCAGATAAATCTTGCCTGTATCATCCCGATATACTGAATTATATGATGACCCGGTCTGTTTTAAAACCGGATCACCAAGTTTTGTTACGATAGGCTGAGAGCCTGATATGCCTACAACACTGTTATTGACTGAACTG
Organism: Lepetodrilus galriftensis; assembly: GCA_032361785.1. NCBI lineage: Eukaryota > Metazoa > Mollusca > Gastropoda > Lepetellida > Lepetodrilidae > Lepetodrilus > Lepetodrilus galriftensis. The sequence continues at coordinate 6,236 of JAUTBZ010000686.1, forward strand.
ACATTGCCTTGAGGGGATGTCTTATTACCTGAAATATATCCAACCAGATACGATACAATTACAAGCAAACTGGCAATGGTCATCAATAATGTGCGTTGCGTAGGCATATCTTATCCTTTATTTGCTCTTCTTGGTACCTTCTGGAGCAATTTTGCCATCGCTCTTAGCCTTTGGGCTTAGTTCAGGAATATTTGGAACAACTGGAACATATCCGCCCTGATTCATCCATGGTGCTGGTGGCTGTCTAAAAAAACCGCCATTTGGTGCCATCATAGCAGGCTGAGCTCCGTTTCGACCGCCCTGCCCCCAACCCTGAGGATATGGTGGACGTTGCTGAAAACCATTATTGAAGCGTGGAGCCTGTGGTTTAACAGCAGCTGAACCGCCCTGACCTGAAGCTTGACCGCCAACTGATGGTGCTGGCTGTGTGTTTTGTCCGCCATTTCTAAAACGCTTCCACCAACCCTGGTTAGGCTGACCTTGCGTATTATTCCGACCCCAACGCTTAAACCAAGGCTGCTTACCCTGACCTGGAGCTGTCATGTTTGGACGACCCTGTGGAGCGACCTGTGGTCTTGCGCCCATTGGTGGGACTGGCTGTTGCATATTAGGACGCATATTTGGTCTTGCAAACCCTTGTGGTGGTGTACCACGAAATCTTGGTGGGTTCATTTGCATGTTTGGCATATTCATGTTTGGACGCGGCATGTTCATGTTTGGCATACGCATATTCGGCATATTCATATTCGGCCGGGGCATGTTCATGTTTGGCATCCGCATATTAGGCATATTCATGTTCGGACGTGGCATGTTCATGTTTGGCATATTCATACGCATTGTTGGCATATTCATATTTGGACGCGGCATCGCGCCAGGTCTCATACCATTTGGAGCCTGTGGCACCTGCATTTTCATTTGCGGCTGCGCTGGTGGCTTCATATTACCTTGAGCCTGTGGAGCACGCTGTACTTGTGCTTGCCATGGATTACGGTTATTATAACCACCGTAATTTTGACCCCAACCACGGCCATTACCAGCCCAATTATTGCGACCTGCTGCATTACCGGCGGCATTACCAGAAACATTGCCTTTAAAGCCCATGTTAAAGTTGCCAGAGGCATTGCCTGAAGCATTACCGCGTGCATTGCCAGCACCAGAGGCAGCGCCATTACCGTAACCACCGTTGCCATATTGCGGGTGATACATTGGCTGTTGTGGTGCTTTCTGCACAACCGTAGCCTTATTCCCTTTTTGAGCAACGCCTGGGGCTTTTTGGTCAGCAACATTCATATAGCCATAACGACCATAATTATTACCGTATCCCTGATATTGCCCTGCATAAAGCGCTGGATAACTGACACCTTGCTGCATGGCAGATACTGAAGACCCTGAGACAGCAAGTGCTGAACCTGCAATCACTAATGCAGCAGTAAGTTGAATAGCTTTCATGTGTAACTCCTGAGAATTGAGAAGGAAAGGAAATCAATAAAATTCCCAATCCTATCTCTTTATATATATGGTATAACGACTATTGTTTTTAAACCGGTTTGACTTACCCGATCAGTGACTTAGCCTGTTCCACCCAGTTTTCCCGCTTGATACAACCTTTAAAAGGTAGTATTGCTTCAATCTTTTCAATGTCATCTGCATTCAATTCAGCGATCTGTTGCAATGTTGTATAACCAACTGTTGCCAGTTTTTTAGCAACGCCTGCACCAATTCCCTTAATCAAAGTGATGTCTGTAAGATCAACATCTTTCTTTGCAGATTTTTTAACATCAACCTTAACCATTTCAGGCATAACTTTTTTTGGCTCAACCAAAACACCAGCAAAAATATCCTTAGCCTGTTCAATCCACTTTTCCCGTGCAATACGACCTGGGAAGCCAAGCTCAGTTTCAATCCTACTTACATCACTCTTTGTAAGATCAATAATATCCTTAATAGTTTTACACCCTAAATCCTTAAGATTTAGTTCAATTTTAGGTCCGATACCTCTAATAACAGTTAAATCAGCAGTATTACCTTCTTTTTTACTTGAAACACCGTCTTTCTTTACTTCAGAAGTACTGTTTTTAGTCATTTCAGAACTATCAGATACTGTTTTTTCTTCTGTCGCTTCAACTGATTCGTTTTCAACAGTCACTGCTTCAAGCGTATCTTTTGTTTCTTCCTCAACCACTGTATCAATAGCAGTGTCTGTTACCTCAACAGCCTTTTCTTCAACTGTTCGTGCAACAACAACGTCTTCAGATACATCATCTTTTACTTCTTCTGTCTTGATAGCATCAGCACTAACTTTCTGAGCAACAACTTTCGGAGATTTCTCCGGGGCTTTACCACCCCAGAGAACCATCCAGAAGCTCCATACTGCTGAACCAATGACTTTAGCAATAAAGCCTGTAAACACGACAATCTTGGCTACTGGCGCTAAAACACCGCCTGATTTAGCTTTTGTTGTCGTTGTGCCTTCTACTGAACCTTGAGCTGAAAGAGCAGCAAGATCAATTTCATGCATTTCCTCGTCATATGCACCATGAGCACGCGCTGCGGCCAATGGAATAACATAAAGGGTCAAGACTGTTGAAACCATAACACCAGCCATCAGTGAAATAGCCATACCGTTAAAAATTGGATCAGAGTAGATCACAAGTGAACCACCAACCAACGCAAGAGCCGTAACCATAATTGGACGTGTTCTTGTTATAACAGCCTGCTCAACAGCAGTTTTCTTATCAACACCTTTCTGAATTTCATGTTTTGCAAAGTCGATCAGCAAAATTGAATTTCGAACGATAATCCCAGCCAGCGCAATCCAACCAATCATAGACGTTGCTGTAAACTCCTTACCCATAAGACCATGCATTGGGATAATACCAATCAAAGTCAAAGGAATCGGCGCCATAATAATTGCTGGTAGAGCAAAGTTACCAAATTCCCAAACAACAAGACCATAAATCAGAACCATAGCCGCCATGAATGCAAGACCCATATCACGGAATGTTTCAAATGTTACTGTCCACTCACCACCCCATTCAAAAGCAGTTATACTATCGCTTTTAGGTGTACCAAGCCAGTAACCATCAGTCAGTTTAACATTGTCTGGTGTTACATAGTTCGCTTCTTTCAGCAGTTTCTTAATCTCTGTCTGGCCATAGACCGGAGCAGCAAAACTACCTGTTGCTTCACCTGTAACATACTCTACATAACGCAAGTTCTTGCGGAAAATAACGTCATCTTCCTTAACTTTAACAAACTGGCCAAGCTCTCCAAGTGGGATCAAGCGACCTGAACGGTTCATGATACCAATTGTCATCAAACGGTTCATCTGAGCTCGTGTAGCGAGTGGTGCACCAATTGTAATATACTTTGGCTCCAGATCACGACCAGATTTTGCATCGCCAACTTTATAACCACCCATAAGCAGACCAAGTTGTTTCGTAAGAGAGACTGGAGAAACACCCATTGCCTCGGCTTTTTTGTAATTTGTTTCAAAATGCAAATAATCACGTTTATCAGTCAAATAGTTATCAACATCAGTAACAGATTCAGCTTTTTCAAACATCTTTGTCAGATCTTTAGCAACCTGGCGGCGTGTCTTGGCATCAGGGCCATAAATCTCAGCTACGATTGTCTGTAGTACTGGAGGTCCAGGTGGCATTTCAACAACCTGAATTTTAGCGCCCATAGCTTCAGCTTTCGCTTTAATCTTCTCACGAATAGCATCTGCAATCTGATGACTAGAACGATGTTTACGCAAAGACTTATGAACGAGTTGAACCTGAATATCACCTTGCCAAGGTCTGCTTCTCAAATAATAATGACGTACAAGACCGTTAAAGTTGTATGGTGAAGCTGTACCAGTGTAAGTCTGAACGGCTGTTACATCTTCATCGCTCAAAATTTCATCTGTTAAAGCTTGCATTGCATTTGCTGTTACAGGCAGTGCTGTACCATCTTTCATGTTCACAACAACGTTAAACTCTGGCTTATTATCAAGCGGCAACATCTTAACGGTTACAAACTTCATGTAGAACAATGAACAAGCCACTGCAAAAGACAGCCAAATAGCAAGTTTAAAGGTTTTTTCTTTCTTACGGTCATGCAACATCGGTGTCAAAGTAGCCTTGAAGAGGCGAGACAACATACCAACCTGCTTATGTTCCATCCTTTCCATCTTCTTAAGCTGTTCCATTGACGGACGAATCCGCATTGCAAGCCATGGTGTAAAGATAAAGGCTGCAAACACTGAGAACAACATTGCTACAGAACCAAGTGCTGGAATAGGAGCCATATAAGGACCCATCATACCAGAAACCATACCCATCGGTAAAAGCGCTGCGATAACGGTGAATGTTGCAAGGATAGTCGGGTTACCAACTTCAGCTACAGCACGAACGGTTACATCTGAGTCAATCTTGCCTTCCATCAACCAGTGACGGTAAATATTTTCAACAACAACAATCGCATCATCAACCAAGATACCGATAGAGAAAATCAGAGCAAACAAGGATACACGGTCAATTGAGTAACCCATAATAAGTGCTGAGAACACAGTAACCAGAATAACAACTGGAATAACGATCGCAACAACAATAGCAGGCTGCCACATAAAGTTCAGTGCTGCCCAAATCAGGAACACAACGATTGCAGTCGCAATGAACAGCTTCATAATAAGCGCGTTCACTTTTTCTTTTGCAGTCTGACCATAGTTACGTGTTACAGCAACTTCAATCTGGTCTGTAATAACTTGAGCAAGCTTAAGTTCTTCAACTTTTGCCAGGATATTCTCGGCAACAGTAACGCCGTTAGAGCCTTTTTTCTTTGCAATCGCAATTGTTACTGCGTTTGCACCTTTAGTTTCTTTCAAAAGGTTTGCTTTTTTATGGGCTTTACCTGTGTAGTAACGCACAAGGTTCTTGGCTTCACTTGGACCAGCAAAAACATTAGCAACATCACGAAGGTAAATTGTCTGACCTGATGGCGTTGTAATCTGAATATTTTTGACATCTTCAGCAGACTTGATGAACTCACCAGTAGTAAAGCTGAAACTCTTGCCGCCAATTTCTGTATCACCGACTGGAGCACGAGAATTTTTCGCCTGGATTGCTTGAGCAACTTGACCAACGCTTAATCCGTAACCTGCAAGACGTTCTGGCTGAATTTCAACCCGAATGCGATCACTACGGCCGCCAGTAATAAAACTATCACTTGTGTCTGGTACAGCTTTAAGCCTGTTTTGAACATTAAGAGCAATTTTGCGAAGCAATACATCGTCAAGTTCTTCTGACCATAATGTAAGTGTAACGATTGGAACTGTATCAACACCTTTCATCTTAACCATAGGCTGAGACATTCCAGGTGGAAGCTTGGCTTCAACAAGTGCCGCGTCCAGTTTTGTGCGAGAAACTTCAACGTCCTCACCAACAATGAACTGAACCGTTAGCATCCCCTGCCCTCTTTCTGAGGCAGAGTAAACATTTTTCACGCCCTGAATATTCAGCAGCACTCTTTCAAGCGGTGCGATGGCTGAGTCAGCGACCTGAGCGGCAGAAGCGCCAGGATAACCAATAAAGACATCAAACATTGGAACGGAAATCTGTGGGTCTTCTTGGCGGGGCGTCAATGCAATCCCGATAAAACCAAGAACGAAACACGCCACCAACAAGAGTGGTGACAGTGGAGAATTAATAAACATTTTTGCCATGTTGCCGGCAATGCCAAGTTTGATTTCTTCTGAACTTTGGCCAACAGAATTATTTGTAGTATTTGTCATAAGTAACAAGCTCCCCCTCGAAGCGTAAACTCACTATTTTTCTGAACTTGAGCACCCCTGGTAAAGTGCCGAAATATACTGAACAAAAAACGAGAACTACTCATAACAACTATTACTCTTATAATATAAGTCAAATACTATTAATATTTTATTACTTTACTGCACTAAAATAACACATTTCAAATAAAATAAGGGGAATTTGAAATAAATACGCAAACTATACTAAAACTATACCTAAATATTACTCAGAAACTGAAGAGCACACTGTTGCTTTATTAGACGCTTCAGGATCAATAACAATCCAGTCACCGACACTGATACCTGAAATAATGGTAACCTTGTCGCCTGTAGTCTCACCACCAACCGTAACATACCGGCTTGCACGCCTTTTATCTACACATGTATAAACAACTGGCAAGGGGCCATCTGTTATCACGGCAGTTCTTGGAATAACCGGTAAATTTTGACTTGCAGAGCTTGTATCAGGAAGCAAAACTTCCGCATACATTCCTGCTCTCAAGACTTCATGCACTGCTTTACCTAAAATAACAACAGGTAAATCTAATTTTACTGTAACAGTATGACGCGTTTTATTCGCTACAGGATAAATTTGGTTCACCTTAACTTTAAGATTACTTACACTTGCTGTATCAATACGAACATCAATAGTGTTACCAACCTTAATAGAGGACATAAGCCTTTCAGGAATTTCAGCCTTGATCTGCATCATGGTTGTGTCAGCAAACTTCATTAAAGGCTGACCTGGCTGAACAGTGTCCCCTACTTCAATAGATTTATTGACGATAACACCATCAAAAGGCGCTCTAATCTGCGCATCATTCAATTTAGTGTCAATCTCTTTGATCTGAGCCTGAACCCGCATAAGCTGTGTTCTGGCACCCTCAATGCCTTCCATTCTACTTTGCAAATTGGCCTGACGTGCTGCCCAAGGGTTATGCGGACCGGCATACTGTCCAGAAAAAGGCTTCATGAAGCTATCCATCATAGACGGCATACCCATCCCTGTTGGCTGCCCGGTTCTTGGAGAGTAAAGCTCTTTATTATATTGAATCTGGGCATTCCTGAACCCTGAGAGAGCCGCTTGATAAGCAGCCATAGCCGCTTGCCGTTTAGCCAGAATACTTGCTGGATCAATTGTGAAAAGAACCGCCCCCTTTGACAGGCTGTCCCCAACCTTTCCGCCAAGATAATTGACAATACCAGGAATCTGGGCAGAAAGTGCTGCTTCCTTAACAGGAATAACCGTACCTGATACGGATGAGAGCCCACCAGAAGCTTGTGCTGTCGCCTTCATAACTTCTTTGCTAGCTGCCAAAGCCATAGAAGGAAGAATGCTTCCTCCTGCAATGAGCGATGCAGCTAATATCATTTTCGTCGAATGTGTATTCATTATACCTTTGCCATTAAAGAAAAGCTTTTAATAAAAGGGCCAGCCATACGAGGATCTTTCACCATCGCACCATAATCACCCACCGCAAATTTTAACTTGCCAGAGGTGTAAGCCATACCCAGTTTCATCATACCAGGGGGCTTTTTAAGCCATGCTTCCCATTGGGATTTTTCACACCGCAAATCCCAGTTTATTTCCTGGTCTTTTGGTGGCCCCGCATATGTAACTCTACCATTCTCTACTACTATCATACCCAGTGGTGCATCATCAGAACTAAAGCCGTACCCAATAACAGAATTAAAGTCGATTTTTTCCAACGCATCCGCTAACTCAGGTTCATCATTCCATAACTGTTGAAATTTTTCCATCCACTCTTCAGAAAACAATTCTGCCATGTTCTACTCCCTCTCCGCATTAAAAATATTGTAAAATTATGGATGAATAAAACCCAATTCAACATTCATCTCTTATCATATACATCGAAAACTATCGTTTCCCAATAGTTAACTAAGATTAGGATGATGCAAATTATTGCATAAACAAGAATAGTTAACCATGAGTAAATGCTCTTTTTTCTCGCACATTAACAATTTCTTTCACTCAACGCAACCCATTGAAATATAAAGATTTTATCTAAAACTTGATGCATTTTTACCGATAAAAACGCAACAGTAATATTCATATATCGCGATGTAACTATTTGATTTAATTTTACTTTTTTGCTAATCTTAAGAGCCTACATGTGTTGCGCAACGTTGCATAGTTTGCCATAATAATAACTATACCCATTTCTTTACAAAATTCAGCCAGGTTAAAATTGTGAGATAATGAAAGAATTATCCAGTATTTTACCTCTAATAGAAACCATTACTTCTTGTATTGATGATGGTGTCATAATTTTTGGTGAAAACAAAAAAATATACTCTATAAACCCTTCAGCTTACAAGTTGTTGGAGCTTCCTTCCCATGAAAAAATTTCATTCATCACAGATATCAAAATCCTTGATATACCTGATTTTTTTCAAAGCGATCAGTTCACCGCACAAACGCTCGTTGCTTCCACAACATCACAGGCAGAACACCAACCTGACAGCTTTGTTCCTATAACTGATATAAGACTCCCCTCACAAAAAGGCTATAGGGATTTACAACTACATTATTGCACCACCCTCGAACCGATGACGGCTATCCCTCTTAACCTTTTGATCTTGAAAGAAGTTTCACCGACCGTAAAACGTAAAACTATTTTACGCTCTGAAACAGAAGAACTCGTCACAAATGATCCTGCAATGCTCAAATTACTGGAAAAAATAGAAAGAATAGCCCCCAGTAATGCAAATATCTTATTACAAGGAGAATCAGGCACAGGAAAAACCCATATTGCCAAGCTGATTCATAAATTAAGCAACCGGGCTGATAAACCGCTTATCACACTCAATTGTGCTGCCATCCCTGATGCTTTAATAGAATCCGAACTGTTTGGTCATATGGAAGCCACCATTAATGCCAACGCACCTCAGCGGCAAGGCCGTTTCAAATATGCCGATCAAGGCACCTTGCTCCTTGACGAAATTGGAGAAATTCCCTTTCACCTTCAGGCTAAATTGCTTCGTGCTATTCAAGATCAAGAATTTGAACCTGTCGGCTCTGATCAAACTGTAAAAGTGAATGTCAGAATTATTGCCTCATCAAACCAAAATCTTTTGGAAATGGTCAATCTGGGAAAATTTAGAGCTGATCTTTATTACCGTCTCGCTGTTATTCCGCTTCATATCCCTTCCCTAAAAGACAGGCCTGGAGACATTCCACTCCTGATTACCCATTTTTGCAATAAGCTCATGTCTAGAGGTTATAACCACACTATTATGGAGTGCGGTGCCGAATCTATGAGGATTATGATGAATTATAACTGGCCTGGTAATGTACGGGAGCTGGAAAATGCGGTCGAACACGCCATTATCTGTTCTCAAGGTGATGTTGTTGAACCTGATAGCCTGCCGCTTCATATCTTGAATCAGAACAAGCAACTCAGAAAAGAGGCTCTGGACAGATATCAGCAAGGTCATGAAGATATCTTAAGAAATGAAATCATCATCGCACTACAACAGGCGCAAGGCAATAAAACCAAAGCCGCCCGCGAGCTTGGGGTTGATCGCTCTACACTGTGGCGCCGGATGAGGAAGCTTCATATTCAGGAATAGTCCTTTCACCTCAGCCGCTATTGATCAGGCAACCTGCCACTGCGCATGTTCGCCCATAATCATGCCTTAGTCAGGTCATCCCATCATGATATAGTCTAGCCACTAGGCTATTGGAGGGTGTCGGATTGTAAACCGCTACCCCTTTTGCATTGACGTTCTCTCACTCAAATTGGGGTTCCAAAGTGCAATAATAGTGGCACATGCCTCAATCAAACGCCTTCACTGTCAGAACGAAATCATACAAGGACAAAGATGATTCATGTTTGGATTGTTATCTTTTGCGCTCAGCATACTTCTAACCAGTTGGCGCTATTTGCTATCAGCTTGCCTTGGTGGGAGCACTTTAACGTTACTCTTTATTGGTAACACGATTTTTATCAATGATAGTGGAGAGCATTTTCAGACACTGCTTACAGCCCTACTCCCGCCTGCTCTTTTCAATTCATTATATCTGGCAGTCTGTGCTATTCCTGTCAGCTTCTCACTCATTTTCATTGGCAAGATCCTGTCTTTTAAATCCTGGCTCTATTATATGATTTCTGGGGGCTTAGCAGGCTATGCTGCATTGTGGATCCTTGCCGAAGTTCTGAAAATGCCCAATATCTCCCTAGAAAGTGATAGTATGCAACTCATGGTAACAATATGCGGCGGCATAATATCTGGATTTTACTACAGACTTATTTCAAAGTGAAAATTAACACTTTAAAAACCATGAAATACTAAAAATATACATAATTAATACCTTTTAATTGTTTGAGGAATATTATTGAGGAAAGTAATATTCTAACTTTCATTAAAAAGGTTATGTCCTGTGTTTTACAAGTGTAAAGGTGCGATTAATCACTTTCGCAAAGACGAGAACGGCAATTTCGCGATGATATTTGCCCTTTCCTTATTCGCTTTCTTTGGAACCGTTGGTTTTGCGATTGATGTAACACGGGCTTTACATGCCCAAACTGCATTACAAAATACAATAGATAAAGCTGTTTTATCACTCGCCAAGGATATGTCTAAAGACCCATCTCTTCAAGGTTCAGCTGGCGCTGCTGCAAGGGAAGCTTATATTCAAAAATGGCTTGATGCCAACCATGCTGTCAAACAGCTTACAATGACCTTCTCTAGTGTCATTGGCGCACAAAAAGAGATCACCATCAATGCTGAAGCCACGATCCCAACTAGCCTGATGGCCATTTTGGGAAAAACGGAAATGACCATTGACGCTAGTTCTCAAGCCGTTGCCTCTTCTGGTAAAGCCGAAATCATGATGGTGCTGGATACCACCGGTTCCATGGAAGGCAGCAAACTAACAGAGCTAAAATCTGCTGCAACAGATTTCTCCAACAGCCTTTTTAACCAGCCCGATTCCGAAAATAATCTAAAGCTTGGTCTTGTTCCCTTTGCTAATTATGTCAATGTTGGTACAGAGCACGCTGCCGCGTCATGGCTTAATAAACCAGCTGATGAAGAAGATTTATGGTCATATAGAACATTTTGTCAGCACATCAATATTGCCGAAGAATGTAGTTATATCCATAATGCTTGCACAGATGGAAATGATGAAACAGGCTGTTGGACAACAGCTGAAGAGGAATGGTGCCCTTCTAATGTTGGTGCACCGCAAAGCCAGTGTGACTGGTGGTGGGCGCACAAAATAAGAACCTGGGAAGGCTGTGTAAAACCGAGAGAAGATAGTTACCGCACAAATGATCAATTTCCAAATTCAGGAGATGATAACAAATATGAAGGTAAACTCGGTTGGTGCAGTGTAACCAAAATGCTTCCGCTCTCTACATCGCAAACAGATGTTGAAAACCGTATTGATGAACTTTGGGCCTACGGCAGTACTGATATTGCAATAGGTATGTCATGGGGATGGCATCTTATCTCTCATGAAGAACCTTTCACTGATGGCGCACCAGATACAGATGATGACTGGCAAAAATTTATTGTCCTGATGACAGATGGTAAAAATACAGCTTATAGTGATGGTGATAGTAAAATGGCTGAAGTCTGTACCAATATCAAAAATGCTGGCATCAAAATCTTTGCTATTGCCTTTGAGATTACAGATGACACTGTTAAAGACCGTATCAGAGATTGTGCTAGCGAAGCCAGTTATTATTATGATGCTTCTTCTTCAACTGGTGTGAGTTTGCAATCTGCATTTGCCAGTGTTTCTGATACCATTTCAAACTTGCGTATCAGCAAATAATACACAATACCTCATTTCAAAAAAGCCTGCTCTTATCCAGCAGGCTTTTTTTGTGTTTTCACTTTTCCATTTTCACTGGGAATTGAACCAGTGTCATATAACTTTGTTTGCTAATTGGTCAGCTTCCCTTACAACGATAGAGATTACTGTCTCCTACCAAGCAAGGGCATTCCCATGATTATCTCAAATATAACGATGGATATTCTTTCTGTCTTATCCAGTCTTTTTGTCCTTTGTCTTGGCCTGTTCGCATTCTTCCTGATTGTGCTATACCTGTTAGATATCTCACAAACGAAAGATGCCATAAGGCGCAATTATCCCATTGTCGGGCGTTTCCGGTATCTGTTTTCAACATTAGGGGAATTTTTTCGGCAATATTTCTTCGCTATGGATCGGGAAGAAATGCCTTTTAACCGTGCTGAACGAGACTGGATTAACAAGTCAGCCAGGGGGCAAGACAACACTGTAGCTTTCGGCTCTACCCGCTCACTCCTTGTTCCTGGCACGCCTATCTTTGTGCCATGTCCCTTTCCCAAGCTTGATAATGGTAACCACGCCATACCGCCCGTTATCTTTGGCGAGGGCGGTGTTAATCCCTATCAAAGTCCTTCCTTGATAAACATCTCGGCGATGAGCTTTGGTGCCTTGTCAGCGCCCGCCATCAAGGCCTTATCTAAAGGGGCAAAACAGGCAGGGTGCTGGCTCAACACGGGCGAAGGCGGTCTTGCCCCTTATCACTTAGAGGGCGGCTGTGATATTGTCTTTCAAATCGGCACCGCAAAATATGGCGTCCGCAACAAGCAAGGTCATATTGACCCGCAAAAACTGAAAGATGTTGCTGCACATCCTGAAGTTAAGATGATTGAAATTAAAATGTCTCAAGGCGCAAAGCCCGGCAAAGGCGGCATTCTACCAGGTGCCAAGGTCACTAAAGAAATATCTGATATTCGCGGTATTCCTGCGGGTGAGGCCTCTATTTCCCCTAACCGTCACATTGAAATTGATAATGTCAATGAACTGCTTGACTTCATTGGACAGGTTAGAGAGATTGCCGAACTTCCTGTTGGTTTTAAAACCGTCATCGGCGGCTATGGCTGGCTGGAAAAGCTTTGTAAAGAAATTCATAAACGCGGCTTTGACACTGCCCCTGACTTTATCACGATAGATTCTGGTGATGGCGGCACGGGCGCGGCACCAATGCCTCTTATGGATAATGTTGGTCTCTCTATCAAAGAAGCCCTGCCCACTGTTGTTGATATATTAGAAAAGCACGGCCTCCATCACCGTATCAAGATCATTGCCAGCGGAAAGCTTGTAACCCCTGCTGAGGTCGCCTGGGCTTACTGCGTTGGAGCCGATGTAGTTCAGTCCGCACGCGGCTTTATGTTTGCGATTGGGTGCATTCAGTCTCTAAAATGTAATAAAAACACCTGTCCGACAGGGATTACCACCCATAACAAGCGTTTGCAAAAAGGGCTCAACCCGGATGAAAAGTCAGAAAGGGTCGCCAAGTTTGTTGGTAAAATACACTATGGCACAGAACTCATTGCCCATAGCTGCGGTGTGGATCATCCCCGCGCGCTAAAACGCAAACATTGCCGCATTGTCCAGCCCAACGGGAAATCCCTGCCATTGAATGAACTCTATCCGGGCAAGGGCACACTTTACTAAGAGTCTGGCCGGATATTCAGGCAGTGTTTGACAGCCCTTGTTTTTGGGGATTTACAGGAAAATCTGGTGCCGCTGACTTTCTCGGGTTTGACACCTAAATCCCCAAAAGAAGGGCTGCCCTGTAAGGGGTGGCTAAAAATCGTCCACTATTCGGCGATTTTACGCTTGAAAAAGGGGCAACCTTGATCTACGCGTAAAACCTTGATATTTAACGATTTTTAGCACAATCAAACGTCTATCTGAATATTCGGTCAGACTCTAAGGACACCTTCAGAAAGATCCCCTAAAGCTTACGCAGATAAACCGTTTCAATAGCGTGTTCCCTGCCCTTACGCAGAATAAGATCAGCACGGGAACGCGTTGGCAAAATATTTTCTTCCAGATTGAGCTGATTAATCTGTTTCCAAATCGTCTTGGCCGTCTGCTCAGCCTCATTATTTTCCAGTTTTGAATAACGATGAAAATAGGCTGCTGGGTCACGAAACGCGGTTTGCCGTAACCGCATAAAACGCTCAAGATACCACTGGCCAATCAGGGGCGAGTCTGCATCCAGATAAATAGAAAAGTCAAAGAAATCAGACACAAAAGGGATCACTTCGCCGCCTTTGGGAAGCTTTGCAGGTTGCAGAACATTCAATCCTTCAACTATCAAAATATCAGGGCGATCCACTGTAATAAACTTGTCTGGCAAAATATCATAAGAAAAATGCGAATAGACTGGGGCTTTCACCATCGCCTTGCCAGACTTTACATCAGCCAAAAATTGCAACAAATGCTTGGCGCGAAAACTCTCAGGAAAACCTTTGCGCTGCATCAAGCCGCGTTCTTCAAGAACCGCATTAGGCCGCAAAAAACCATCAGTCGGCACCAAAGCAACCTTTGGATGACTTGGCCAGCGGGCTAACAGTTCGCGTAAGATACGGCCAGTTGTGCTTTTGCCAACAGCTACAGAACCTGCCAGACCAATAACAAAAGGCATTTTACGCTTTTCAGTCTCTGGCTGCACTGTGCCTAAAAATTTAGAGGTCACACTATGCAAACCTTGAGAAGCTTCAACATAAAGATTGAGCAAGCGCGAAAGCGGAAGATAAATCTGTTCCACCTCTGCCATTGAAGCACGTTCAATCACCCCAGCCATCTGGTCAAGGTCAGTTTGCGTCAACGTCATAGGGGTATCAGCGCGCAATTTTGCCCACGCCTCACGGGAAAACGCCTGAAAAGGAGAATAATGCAGCTGTTTTTTAATGTCCTTAGGAATACTCATGAGTCCCGTTTCTACGCTGCTAAAGAGATAAAAATCAAGTACTTGACTTCTCTTATTTTGGCCGAGCTGCCTTCTCCGCATGTCCAGACAAGCCCATACGGCTATCCAGCACCTCTAATACATCAGCAATGGCGATATTACGTGCTTCCATCAAAACCATAAGATGATAAAGCACATCAGCCATCTCACCTTTTAACTCATCATCAT
>JAUTBZ010000797.1:0-20970 GCA_032361785.1 Lepetodrilus galriftensis
ACTACACCTTGTTAAAGATCGCACATATTGCCGGAAATTACAGAATACAGGGATTTCCCTAGCAACCACAGACTTAATACTTTTTTAGTTGAGCCTTTTTTATGATTGAAGACTTAAGTTTGTGGCTCAGCTAAGTCTAAAATTTTAGACTTAAGCCCAAAACTTAAGCCCCTTTATGAATACCGGCCCAGTACTCAATGTATATCAAAATATAAATAGTTTATATGAATAGAGGGAACGTTCCGCTATTTATCTTGCATGTGATGGATCAACTGATCTATGAAGGAATTGCAAGCAAACGTTGCCGTTGCGTATCATATTTTTAAGTCGTACCACTGAGTTGCATTGATATAATGAAGCAAATACTAGTAACAATACGACCGTATTCAGGTTGTCTATCAAGGGGGTTGTAGTAGATATGTGTCAACCATACATCGGTGGAAAGGTTTTTGGAAGTAAGAACATGATTTTATGTATGTCAAGTGAATGTATTTTGCAGTTGTAGCTAATAACTAGTCAGAAACAACCATAATGTATATCTGTGATATGATGCCTTAAGATACTTAAACATTGGAACATTAATAATAATTATATTTGTCCGTGCTTACTATTATCGTCGTTTTCCGTGATTGTCGCTGTATGCTGTTGACGAGTACAGTGTGGAGTGTTGTCATTGATGTCCACTACGATCAAGGTCAAGGTTGCCGTAGCTTTATTTCCGGCGGAGTCTATGACTGTTATAATAAGCTGAAGATCGGCGCCACTTGAATCCAGTGTCTCGTAATCTAAGACTTTCTTAGTCACCAGTTGTCCGGTAGTGGAGTTGACCCCAAATACGTCACTTCCTGTATGTCAAATAACATGCGTTACTATGGTTATGCATATACCATTCATATAAGTTGTGGACTGTTAGTTTATTTGTACATTAAACCAGCTGTCAGTCAAAACGTTAATGGCGGGACTCTTCAGCCAAGGACAATAGACCCTCACAGTTGGGCGTTACGTCATTTCCTTTTCTGTAAATGTCAGACATACATGCATCTTAGCAATGACCGTCAACTGCTATACTAACGGGTTCGGCTCTTTGGTAGGAACTACCTATAGTAGATCAACTGGATGGATAGCATTCATTTCAGAAATAACATGTAGGCCTACATGTAGTTCCATCATGGCAATTCAGTGACCATCCTTGGCTGTCAGAACCAGCCAATCCTCGCAGGTTTACTGCAACATTCATGACTTTCTCCTGACCTAAATTGCCAAGCCGTAATATTAGTGAAATAATCTTGAAAACGGCTCTAAACCTAATGTAAAGCAAACTATAACACACACACACACACACACACACACACACACACACACACACACACAAGAAGAAAGATACTTTCGATAGTGATGAAGTCTTCGAATCTGTTGAACATTGTTGTATGATCACACATGTATGCTGCCTATTAGTTACATCCAATACTTAGAAGCAGTAGATGCAGCCAAAAGGGGGCGGATGGTAGCGCAATAGTGGAACATTGGACTTCGGAGCCAAACACCCGGGTTCGAATCCCGTTCCAGGAACACGGCATCAATGTTAGCGAAAATTACCTTTCTGAAGCGATCTTGATAGGATGCACTGTCCGTACCGTGAGAACGCAGTTATCACCATTGGTCTGTCAGCTGGTGATCGCAGATTTTCTGCAACATTGAACGCTACGGATGCTGCGGGTTTGCTCCTGCCATAAATTAACAAGCCGTGATATAAGTGAACGAATCTTGAAAACGGCTCTAAAACCCAATTCAAAAAGAAATAAGAAAACATGCAGTCAAAACACTGGGCACAGTAACAGACAGACATACTATAGGGCGACACGGAAGTGACAAACTATAAATAGTATCGCCTTTTAGGAATGGTGCCAGTAGTTTTACAGAATACCGTATTAGTTCTACAGGCATACCACCAGTGATGCACAGTCAGTGCGCATGCTATGGCAAAATAAGTGGAACTATTATTAAATAACCACATTCACGTCAATTGAGGATTCAACGGTTCTGGGTCATTGTCGCCGCGATCAATTTTGCTTTCGAAATTTCCACGATGACGTGAGATGAGAATTCACCTATATTTTACCTTAGCTGGCTTCCGTGATAAAAACCCGGAGTCGTCAGATCTGAACTTCACGCTGAGGAAGAATTTGGTCAGTAAAGTCACGGAGCCAATGATAGCCCTCAGCAACACATGTATGCCTACAATTAGTAAATGAAATACAAAGGCTAGTATAGAATCCTTCGAAATGTATTCCTACCGTGCTATTATCTTTTTCTAAATGTTGGCATATATTATATATCTAGTATCGATTCACATCATACATTTTTTATTTTTACACAAATATAATTATCGACAGACTATTATTAAATTAACCTAATTATTCGGTAACTCTAACCACTTCCTTCTCGAAGCCTGGTGAATATTTTGATATCAATTGAGATAACCATGACATGTGTACCTAACTCCAGTGATGAGAATAAGAGTATTAACTGTTCGTTTGAAATGTGAAATAATTGTAAGAAAAAATGATAAACATGTGCTCTATAATATAAGGATCACCCCTTCGTCAATCTCGATCGTTAACTATACTAGATGACGTCGTAGCTAGCTTGAACTGTCGATGCCCGATACATTTCCGTGTCCCAATTTTGATAAACCCTTTTCACGACCGCTAAGGAGCCAATGAGTTCATGACGTCTGACATTTTGACGTAATTCCGGAACGTCACGTTGACAGCGAGGCTCGCACAAATCCGAGGCAGTGGGTGACGTTGCCAATGTAGGTCAGAATCCCCCAGTTATGACAATCTGTGACCTTGATATGCAGTGCTTGGATGCTCCCCATTTCACGTGACCCCAGTCGTAGCTCGTACTTCTACTTTATGTTGATACAAGGGAAGCCGACCATCGAAGCTTCATCATCAAACGTTGCCTAGCAACCGGCACAATTACAAGTAAATCGATCAGTTCGGTCACGTGGCTTGTATCCCCAAACATTTTCCCACCAAATGTTCTCGGGGTTTTATAGTACACTTAGTTAGGAAGTCGCTGAGAGAATGGCGTCGCTAGTACCGTTGTATCCTAGATATCGGAGAGGTCAAGTGATTCCGTACGATATACAGACTACAGTGTTCAGTGTAGTACGACGTGCTTATTGTTCATTGTAAAATGCATGGTATTTTATTTCTGAATGTAATATCCAATACGTGCTGCCAATTAAGTATTATGTTACTCCCAAATCAATTCTGTATTGAATAGATTGTTTCACCGATAACAAGCATTTTCTTTGACATAGTTATTGCTTCAGAACATTATATAGTCTTTACATTCTTTAACGATACCTACACTATTGTTATTACATCAGCCTATTGGAAAGCAAATATACAGGTATTAGTATGTTGATACCCTGAAAGCATACACACACGATTTGTTGACATATTCTATGACCAAACGTATTTGACCTAAAAGTATGTCTTACCAAGTAAATTGGGCATGAGCTTTATAGTTCCACTGCTTTTCAATATTTCAGGTAAATACGTTTTACCATGAAATATGTCAACAAACATGTTGCTTTTAATATGATTTATATATACCGTATGCTGCATCACGTATACTATAGTTTTGTGGGATTCCCAAATAATATAGATAATTGTTGTATTAGCAAATTTAAAGAAATCACATAACATAATATTTGTGTTTCTATTTCAACAGAAATGATCCCTACAATAGGAAGATGATGATATGAGCCACCTTGGTCATTGTCTCACGTGTGTAGGATTGCAGAGCTCTGATTGGATGACGCAGGTCTGCCAGAGGTCACTACAATATGGATTTCATTCGGAAGTTCGACATCGAACTCGACAAGGAGATATATTATGCTGGAGAGATTCTATCGGGTAGAATTATAGTACAGAACACTGAGAATATCCGTGTGCAAGGTAACGAACACTTTCACAGCTTACACGTTACTGAAATGCACAACCCCCTGATAGACAACCCCCTGGTAGACAACCTGAATATGGTCTTATTGTTATTGGTTCATTATGTCAATGCAACGAGACATAACTCAGTGGTACGACTTAAAGATATAATAATCAACGGCAACGTTTGCACGTAATTCCTTCATAGATCAGTTGATGCATCAAAGACAATTTAAATAGCGGAACGTTCCCTTTATTCATATAAAACATGAATATGTTAATAACTATTGAGTAATGAGGACTAAGTACATCAGTAAATAACAACGTTTGGGTGGATAGATCAAGCGTAATTAGTCTCAGATCGAAATTCTAAATGATAATATTCTATATAAATCAATCAGAGAAAAAATAGAAGAAGAAATTCTCGCGAGATTCCATCCACATCCGACTTTATCCGAGACCGTGTCACTGGAGCATGTATTTCTAGCGCTAATATGTACACAGGTCGTTCCTGGAAGTCCAAATTGTTTCTATAAATATACACAGACCTCGATCCGATTGCTAGTAATTGCACATAATTGACCTGGTAATCGGTACGAAGCAATTTCATGTGCCGCTCAGCCTTCCTGCAGACTCCAGAATGCCGGTCTATTTAGGTATTTAACTATTGAATTAGTGATTTTATCTTAAAAATACATCGCTTTAGCTATATTCGCTTCACGCATTGTTGTGTGAATGAACTTTGGACAATTTAGTCCTCCGGGAGAAATAATATATATTTAGAACAATATGTGTCTGTCAGCGTAAATTACTGAAGACAACAGCGATGATGATATTATTATTATTATTGTGACGACTATGTTGACAAACACGACCACAATAACAGTGATGGTATCATTATTTAAGTAAAAGGCATGTGCATGCATGCCAAATGTTATAGCAGTGTCCGGAGATGATCAACGATGTTAACCCTCTCCATGCTGAAGGCAACCGGAGGTGGCCTAAAGAGCTGCGCCTGTGCATAATCCAGCAGGGAGAGGGTTAATAAGACGAGTCTGAAATGTATTTTCAATGGCATTATTTTCAAGAAGTAGACTATTAGTTAATAATAATAATAATATTAATAATATTAACAATATTAATACTTACTCCAACGATGTTTCTCCATCTGGTCTTATCATGTGCGACGTGCATATAAACAATTTTTAAAGTTAAATAAAGATGTCACTGTGTATGGATGTTGATTAAACGTGCATGCAACTAAGAACTACTTTCTGTGTAGGTATTCGTCTGCATCTGAGAGGCAAGGCGCATGCGGAGTGGCGGATTAATCGCGCTGGAGAAAGAAGAACCATCAAACAAGAGGAGCACTATCTAGACGAGAGGAAGTCTGTGTGGGGAAAAGGTATATAGCTCTCAATAATCAGTAATAAACCTTATTGCATTATTACATACATTTTACGCATTTATTTTTACTAATAAAATGACCAGTAATATGTCCCAACACATATCAGATAATGTACCATGTTACTAACGTCCAAAAGAAACGATACCAACACTTTCAGTGACAAAAAAACAGGGACATTAGATGCGTTTAACCATCATTTCCTTTCCATTATCCAAAGTATAAAAGAGTTAGAATTAAGGAATACCTTTTTTTTTTGGTTTCGTTTCTTTTGAACATCAGTTTAGTTTCGATCACCGCAATTGATACTATATAGCGTCATTGCATTAACACACGAGTTACTTGTTTTTGCAGACAGAAATGAAGAAGGCCCGATACCAATCTTGCCTAGAGGGAACCACAAATACCCATTCGAGTACAAGCTTCCTGAGAGTGCTCTCCCTTGCTCGTTCGAGAGCAAGATCGGCACAATCCGGTACTACATCCGGGTGACCATCGACATCCCATACGCCTCATGTCCTCAAGGCATCAAGTATTTTACAGTGGTCGGACCTCACATAGACTGTATGGATGACCGTTTTCTGGTAATAACATACTAAACTCTTTAATAGTGTGCTATATATACTCAACAAAATAAACTAAAGTTCAGCAGAATATGTATGGAAGCTTTCTATTAAGGAATCTGGTGCCATTCTTCTTCTAAATACCTTTGCAAGTTTTTAAAGAGTACCTGGAACCGGTACTGTAGACGTTTGGAAATTCTTCGTTATTTAAATATATTATAAAGCTAGTTTAAATGTCCACAACATATACTGGCAATAGTGTTGACTATTGCCTGGTATTGTACAGAAGTTTGGCATCACAATTATATATTAGTATGCGAGTACTGTGTATGATGAATTATATAAGATTATATGTCATTAAAGTCGGTAATCAGTTTTGCAATGTGTCAGTACTATGGCATGGACCTATAGACAAATGGGAGCCTATTTCTGAAACATTCTTACGATATTCTTAGCCTAAGAATTGTGCATAATATCATCTTAGCTGTACAATACGAATCACCGGTTTGTTTTACATATTTCATTTGTCAAACGTATTTTTAAGTGACATTATGTACGTTTGATGTGTGTACACTGGAGTAACCAGCTACATCTTCCGCATGTCAATATGTATAGTTACTAGATTTATCGGTATTAGTGGTCTTGATGGTTATTTTGACCGTTTTCAATTATTAGAGTTACCCCCTTAGTCTATTAGTCTATGAACAATTGAGATGTTACAGTACATGTACATTACCAACTGATTATTCTGGTTTTACTGGACATGTAAACTGCAATGGATTTTTACAGCGGTGAAAAGTCACTTGGAGGTGCAAAAGTGATTGTATGTATGCTAAGTACATGTACTTTTGCATGTTTAGCTCCAATTTTGTCCAAAGCGACAACGTAATCTGTGATTATATGCCGTTAAGGTTGTAGCACGATCGTTAGAAAGTTGGGAAAATAGACCTCCATGTTAATAAACCAGTTGTAAAAGTTGGTATCTCCAAGAATCACATGCTTGAATTATTCAGACTACTTCCACGACTGGCTGATGCGTAAGACGTGTCAGTTCTCTACTGTGTCAGACACTCAGATGCTACGGTCTTTAATCTAATATATACCGCAAAGACTGGTTAATCGAGTCTGTGGGAACGAGGAAGGAGTAAACACACCTTTTCACAAGTTTGCACAGCTTTGAAAGCCGATTAAATATTCATTCTGATCTCGCAGTTGTAACTTGACATCTAGGCGTTGATACAATTGATTTATGGTGGAAGGACTCATAAAAGTTTAATTCAAGAATGAAACGTAACTAGGCAATTAATGTGTTTAAAAAATTAACTATTTATTTAACAAGCATTGTGTTAAATAATACGATAGACTGCTTTGATTTTTCTTTATCTGTATTACATATATTTTTTAAATACATTGGTATATCTAGTCCAAATTCACCATTATAATCATCATCGAATCCATGCACATTTATATACTGACGGACGTTTCGAGGCATTAGAAAATATCTGCAATTTTAAAATAGACTTGTCCTGCGTGTTTCAGAATCCAACAAATGTGGAATCCAAAAGGTACAACTGCAGTCTGTGCTGTGGGAAGGGTCCATTGTCGATGAAGGGTACTCTGGAGAGAAGCGCATATTGCTGCGGAGAGAACGTCAAACTGAAGGTGGAGGTTCAGAATGGATCTGACGAGGAGGTCTGGGTCATGGTCAGGATGATTCAGGTGCGTCTGGTCAGAATTGAGGAAGGTGCTGCTCCTTTCTAGCTGTTCTGTCTGTACTTTCTGTCCGACACATGCGCAGTTACACTGTGCGTTGTTGATCCTTGGTAACTGCGCATGCGTCGGACAGAAAGTACAGACAGAACAGCTAGAAAGGAGCAGCCCCGAAATGAGAGCACATGTACATTTATAGCACGTTTAATAGTGATAAAGCATTATATTTTCTAACTAAAGGAGGTTGTAAGAGTGTACCTAAAGCATCACCATTTGTTTTCTATTTTGACAAATTGTCCTCGAAAGGTTCTTTTAGTATGGCTACAAACTTTTCTTAGGCTAAGAAGTTCGTAAGAACATTTCAAGAATAGGCACATTTGCAAACCCATCTTTATCCATCTTTCAGAATATCGAGTTCTTTATTAATCGAGGGGTGTTGGGCGTCTCAAAAGAACTGAGACACACAGTGATTCAGGTGGAGTCCCCCCATATAGAGCCTCACACCACAACCACCCTGGAAGATCTCCACAACCAGCTCCAGGTGCCTGTCATGCCACCCACCATGGTGGATGTATGTGGACTCGTCCAGATCTGGTACTCGATAAAGGTAGGATAGTACGAAATAATTTGTATTTTCAAAAAGATGCAACTAATCTTTTAAATTAGTTTTATACACGAGCATTACTCCATTGTTATGCAGATATGTAGAATGTTTGTCCTGTTTATACGTATAAGGTATTCGATTTACACAAGGGAACTAACTCTATTTTTATCAGTATGTCAGAGCTAAAGCATATAGAAGCTATCGCCCTCATCTTTATTAATTTTCTGCCGCGATTTTCAACATATACTTTCCAGTAGAAATTATGTTAAATGCATCTATTGTTTCCCCTTTCGCTACGTTAATATTTAATATACTTGCAAAATAAATATACTTGTGATGTTTATTCTTTCTACAGCTGTGTCTACGAACTGAAAAATCTGGAGATTGCCTAGAATCAGAAATGCCCGTTACCATCGCAACGGTGCCTTTTCGAATTCCTAGTAACCCAACACCGGAAATACAATACGGTGCGTATAACACTTCATTATTACTAGTAAAACATTGCCATACTACTTATCTTAGGCAGTTTTTTGTACATAGTCCTGCTGCTCAGAACTACAATTGGTTGTAATTCAAATATTAGGTACCAACTACAAGTGTAAGTAAGTTGCTTATTGACACATTTATATGTACAATATTTGCGAATCTGTTTAACTAAAACCATTGCAGTGATACAAGTATTTCGTGGAAACAGACTTACACCTTTAGCGAGTCTGATAACATTTGACTTAGAATCAGTTCAGGTTATTTTCTCGAAGCTCTCATAACCACTATGAGACACTACCGCTCTCGTAAGTACACGATTCCCACGTATTACAGATCGCTATGAGAGTCATTATGGACTCATAGTTGATATGAGATCGTCAAGAAACAATACACTGAGTAACGGGGAGCAGGCCCCGAGATTATGAAACTTTGTGAGTACAATTTCATGCTCAACTTCAAATTTTATATGGGGATTTGTGAACAAAATCTTGAGTTGAGCATGCAGGCCCCGAGATCACGAACCTTTCTGATTACGATTTCATACTCAGACTAAAAATGTACATGACGTTTTATGAACACAATTCTGATTTGAGTATGAAATCGTACTCAGAAAATGCTTGTAATCACGGGACCAGGTGTTTCACCATCTGCAGCATTGTCTCTTCATTCTGCTCCAATGCAATGGTGAGTATGGCTTGGAAGCATCCTCTATAGACAGAATATCGTGTTCCAGATGTAGCTGCTGATTACGTTGAAGGAGGGATGTACATCAGCCTGGAGTTCCAGCTGGGGCAGGTGTACATGGGAGACGAGGAGGACTCCGACTCAGACAAGGAGATCCTCTATCGCCCCGTCTACGTATGCGTGCCACACATCAGACCCACCCCGCGCCACAAAGTCCGAGCGGCGACCAACATCCGGAGGAGCGCATCTCCGACTCCTACGGACAAGCTGCTCTGTCCTTCAGGTCACAGTCGGACGGACGTTCGAGAGGAGATGTCCGAATCGGAAAACGTAAACATCCAGTTGGACAAGGACTGCGTCCGGATCCAGATCATCCGAGACACTCCAGACGAAGGCTCCTCCTACAGCGACACAGATCTTCTGGTTTCTAAGGCAGATAGGAGAGAAACACCAGCGAAAGAAGGGCCCGTTCATAGGTCCTCTGAAGATGTCAGTGTATTGAGACAGATTCACGTAACTAATGAATCATCTTCTCCTTCAAAGATCGGCGAATTTGTGCCTGAAGCGAAGAGGGTAACTCTTGTAAGGGAAACTAATGATTCATACGAAAAAGGACTGCTTGCCAAGGCAACTGCTGCTGCTGCTGCGTCTGATACAAAAACCATTCCCCCGTCTGATTCTGGCGTCCCTAAAGGGGGAGGTTCTATGTCTAATGGTGAAGGCGTGCCAATACCTATCAATCAATCCATCCTCATCAGCGACTCAAGTGATCTGCCCAAGGAATTACCTCCTCTGAAGACACAGAGCAAGACTACGTTCCGGCAGGTTCACGAGACGTCGACGTCGATTCTGGTGAAGACTAAAGAAACTGTGAAGGTCAAGGGTGTGGTGGTTAGCAGTAACGAATCTCAGGAGCAGGAGTTCCAAGTGTCTAAGAGTGAAGACTCGCGCACGGAGATCACAACGGGACAACCCCAGAAACCTCAAAATATTTTTCAGGACGCTCAGAAGGCAGATCCGTCATCGTCATCAGCTGCTGCTGCTGAGAAAACTGTGCCAACATCAGATATTCAAAACGAGGAGGTTCCATCCACAGGTTCTACCAAGAACGATGGATCAGCATCAGCTACTGCTCAAGAAGCAGCAGATACCTCCAATGACAATGTAACTGCGCATGCTCCGAAGGTAGAATCAGCTGCAGATGTCGCTGCTAAGGGGGTTCATCACGAATCACCATCTACACAAGGAAGTCACTGTTGATAGTGTACGGTGTATAGGGCTTGAGAACAGATGGCATTTTTTTTTTTATATTTACATAACAGCTTTTTGTAAATGTGACTGATAATGACAAGTTTTTATACACTAGGGATTTTAGGTGTTTAACCATTTTAAGTACAATAAGCATTCCCATGCCCGCTGACAGCATACTACACAGCTAAAGAAGCGTTTGCCACAGTATTTACCATTTCCGGTCTTTGTTACCAAATGTATTTATGAATTGCTTGGATGTAAAACTACATTGAACGTGTGAATGTAATGCATGCGGTCGATACCAGTATATATACACTTATGGAATTGAACACATTCATGGATTCCCTTGCAAATTGGAATTGACATATTCATGATTTCCCATTGGAAATGACATATTCATGGGTTACCCTATAGCTTGTCGCTACACCTACTGCCATGAATACTAGTGACATTCGTCAATTACATTTGGTGCCGTTGTAATGGTCATAAATGCATCTTTAAGATGACAACTGTCATAAAACAATTATACAGTAGGACTCCCACTTAAATCTGCAGCATAACCTTCCTAATATGCCAAATATACGATGTGCATTTACAGTCACTATGAATTGGACATGCTCACGATGAGATGAAGTAGACATCGGATGGGAGATCGCAAGGTTCATCTAAATGTCTTCAATACCGACGCTTGTTGTTTCCTCTCAGGGTAGCCACAGTACTTAAATGTTCATAGTTTCCATGACGTTTTACAGAAGAGCTCCAATTTCCGCATTTTGTCATGGCCTGTCAACTTCTTTTGATATTGACATCGAGACTTAGGTACCATTAAATCTGTCCATTATCGCCCAACTTGAAGATGACGCCATACCGTAAGCACATCCTATTGTATTTACTTAATTGGTAATGCATATGTTTTATAAGTAACAATTGCCTTGAGCTTTCACGTTTTATTTGTTCGTAGCATATATAATTTGTTGGGCCTACTTTTAACGAAAGTTCACCGATTAATTACTGTTTATCTTAGTCATGATCATGACGTTGTCGTGACATGTGGCTACCCTGTAATTAAACTGGAATGACCCATGCATGCTGCGGTTCGTCCAGAACTACTTTAGTTTAACATTGTAACATTTGTACCAAAACCATTAATGCTTGAAATAAAACCAAAAAAATATACTATATACTTATCTAGTCATTCTGGGCAGTTAATACTAATAGTGTTTATGTGCCAGTGAGCCGAGGTTATTTGCATTGTACATTGACTTGACTTCGTAGTATCGTCTGGCGTGAAGTTCAAAGCACAGCCATGTCTGGTGAGAGATTCCCGCAGCGTTAAACTCCATATTCACTCACCGGTGTGTCTCCTGTCCATGCTGATATCTTCAGCATCGAACCTGGTATCCAAGGGCATTACAAATACTAATTTGATAACAATAATAGTAGTAATAATAATAATAATAATAATAAATAATAATAATAATAATGCAAAATAAATGGGTTTAAAAAGAATATAATTAAAATAATAATAATAATGTGCAGATTTATATTGCGCCAAATCAACGTTCGAAAGCATGCTGATAGCGCTACATTGTTACCCCGGTCAATGGATGTGTGTGCACTTGATCACGTATTCCATTGAGTTCCATCTGTCCTCGAGATTACGAAACTTCTCTGAGTAAGATTTCATTCTCATCTAAAAAATTAGTTCACAATACGAATAGCCATAAAATACTTGAGCTTGAACTCGTACTCAAAATATGTCTTAATTCCGGGGACTGTTTGCATGAATGAAGCGGAAATGCATCCAGGACATGAGGAATCGTCAATGGGATTGCCTAGATACTGAAAATAGGCAGTGTCATGATCAAGAATGGTTTTCTTCTATGTTCTAGTTCTAGATACCAGTATTTCGGTGAAATATTCTATATTATATGGCGCTTCGTGTATTGTATCTTGCGCGGAAGTGAAGCATGCCTCCAGGAAATAATCAGACAAGGATCCCAGGGCCTCGAACTCTCGAAAATGAACTACATCTATACATGTACACTTTTCTAAGTAATTTGACAGCGAGACAATGGCATAAGATGTTCAGAAGAAAGTGTCTGGCTGCAAGTGTTTTTACATAACTAATTTCCGCTTTGACCTCATGAATGGTATCTGGCATTTAGAAGTCTGTTTAGATCCCGTACTTGTTCATCTAAAGTTGGTTTTATCAGGTACTTCTATTGCCTGTACATGCCTAAAGAATTATAATTGCGATACACATTGAGTACATCTGGCAAATATTAACACAGGGTCCACTATGACCATCCTTGAAACTTGGTCATTGTGGATGTTAAGTAGGCAGAATGGTCTGTATTTCGAGGATACTGTCCGGCATGGACCAGTTCAGTGTGCCAGTGTGGTGCATGGTAATTTATTTGACAGTGGTACCGCGAATAGTTTAACAGAACCAAAATGGAACTCCCCATATGGAGGTTTAGGGTAGCCTATAAGGTGTTATTCGGCATTACTGTCAGTCACAAATCTGCCAATGGTTAGATAGGCGATCAATTATTTGGAAGTAATATACTGAACCGCAAAAGAAACGTCATATGTAATTGCCGTTTCAGTATGGCTTATTTTCAAATGTTCCAATATTTGAATAGGAACATCGGAGAAAGACAATATTTGCCATATATTTGGTACATATAATTATGACAGTATAGAGAATGTTTGTTCACACTTCCAAGGAGCACACAACCATTATCTATGCATTACTTGAAGCATTGGAAGTCAATACCTAGTTTGGCATCCTTGAGCTTTGACCACGGATGCACATGTAGTAAGATAAAGTTTAGTACAATGTGGACCCATATCCTGAGGATGGGTTCAAGCATATCTACTGCAGTTTTCGGACTTGTAAATGCACCATGGGACCGTTGTGCAAGTACACAAGTACATGTAATGATTACCGATAAGCTACATAGAAGGAGTTATATAAGCTAGTTATAGAAGGAGACAGTTTATAATGTATTATTTATAATACAGGCTAAAGCAATAATACATTACATATGTCTTCTTTAGGTTGCTTCTTTAGTTGGTTTGCTATAATATTAATAGTAGGACCATCTTTGTAACTGATCCAATTAGTGCCGTATTTTGGATTTAAATTCAGACTGAGGGAATAGAAGGCAGGGCATCATTCTGATGTAGTGCTGAACCGCAAACTTAGGTCCATCTATATTAGCTGCAGTCTTCCACCATCTTCTCCAGCAGTCTTGCGAGAGCATGTCTTTCAATGAAAACAACAAACGTTTCCATATTTTAAGGAAGTTTTAATCGATGACATAGTTTACATCATTGAACCATTTAATTCAAAACAACCACATTCATGACTTAAACAATCGATATAAATATAAATGTAATACCCTCTGGCATGTTGACATAATCTGAAACAATAAAAGGACAATTTAATCTAGCCATCGCGCCACCAGAGGCGGCGATAAACGATCACTTACTCAATGCGTGAGACAGGATATACAACAGGATGACGTCACTTCCGGAACAATAGCAGTTCCCTACGTCATCAGTCGTTGGCGTTACGTCATTATTTGTGGAAAACGTCATTTCCGTTATGTACAAAATCTTTGACGCATGACAAGGATGAAGTGTGTGCCCTTTTTAAAAACACGAGAGCACGACGCCGAGCATACATTTGATGCCATCTAGTAATGATGTAAATAAATTCCCTCTGACAGAACAACAATAAAAACCGACACGTCCAACGTAAGTGGATAAATGACGTGTCTCGGGGTCGGATGGACTTACACAATGAGGAGCATCCTCAGAGTCTAATTACCAAAAACAACATGTTATAAAGTGGACCTAATTTACTCTAAAACATTGGGTGGGGCCTTTTACCAATATGACGTTAGCAAATGAGGCATGCCGTCTGTAGCGTGTAACTAGACATACAAAATAACGAAACCGTCACTTCATACCACGTCCAAAAACAATGGAGCGACTTCTGGAAATTCTGACTTCATCGACTCGGATTAAAGCATGTACATTTGATCAGTGACTATATATATATAACTGTACCCGGATTTAGGTTCCATATTTGCAAGATATACACAACACGGGGCAACGAGATATACAAACTCTGGCCTAAATGTGTAACGTCGCGATTGCAGCATGCGTGTTCAAACTGGCAATGAGTTACAGCACTGCCCGGTAGTTCCAGACATTATATTGATACAATACCCACGTCTGAACGGGTGATTGGGCGTATGAGGGATATGTTACCACCCTGGCCTTGACCTTGCACCACCCGGATGTAGCGCAGCGTGCATGACGTGATGTCTACAACTGGGTCCCGTCTCGTCTACGTAGCCTGCTGGAGTTACAGCGAGGGCGTACTGTTTTGAAAGACGTGGAATATTTTGGAACGGGTTTAACCATAATAGCTGCAATATAGACAGAGACCCGTTGCATATTAAAAGAAGATATACTTTGGGCTGAACTTTGAAATATATTCCAATGATTTGATATGAACATGAAGTAAATGCAGCTAAAATCATTTACATTAAAGCCACCGTTTAAAACACAAATCTATAATCGCTGCGGTGACGCAAGCCGTTCTGACAAACTCTCGTCCTGACAAACTCTCGTCCTGACGAGATATCCTATTTCTCGCTGAAATGTCGAGCGTCGTTAAATGTTACATACATTTCGTCAGTGGGTGAATCACGTCACATTCTCGTTCGCCAAATCGCGTTAAATCACGCTTCATCACGAGAATTTGAGGCATCGGGCTTCTGAGTAGTGAAAGATATGTCTTACTCTTGGAATGAACTCGAGGAGATATAAATAAACACACTATATGAGTTTTCGTTGTTGAAAATGGGAGTCGTACAGCGCATTGATTCAGATAACTGGTACCTAAACACAGACCTCGGGGCCATGGGGGTGAGATTAGGGGGAGGGGGGGGGGGGGAGGATTTACGAACACTCCTAGTACAAGAATCAACACTGGACATAATTATCCGGGGGAATTTTGATTGTTCAATCAAAATTGTTAGTCGTGAGATCGTAAACAACAAGCAAAGTTTAACAAAGTCCAAAGCCTGTGGCTACATAAAGACTATTTGGGTCATAATTAGGGTTATCACACAGTCTTATGGTCAACGTATCCCCTAACACATATTATGCAAATAAGAAGCCCTGACAACATGGATTGCACGTGCACTTCATTGCGCATGTCTGTAGGTAACAGAAACAAAAACAAAGAACACTGGGATAAAGATTGTATCATAAATTGTAGAAACTAAATATAGTATGAAATCCTGATTCCAACGATAACATTTGCATGTAACAGCAACTTGTAATAATGACATGTGTGAATGGCATGTGAATCAATAAATTCATATTTTCATTTTCAACATTATTCAATGACAAACAACAACCTGAATAACTACATCTGACTGTCCGAGCCCCACCAATAAGAATTGGCGTTACATTTGATTTTTTTTTCTTCTCTCAAATATCTACCAATCAAACCCTCTGTATAGTAGCACGTGCGTCGCCTGTACTAACCGATGAACATCAATCAGTTTTCGTACGTCTTTGATTTTTAAGACCATATATGAAAGCACATGGGTTATTCTTGGAGTATTATAACGCTACTTTAAGTATCCGTGAATTCATTCAGTTTGAGATTCACTAGGGGGTACACACACAGACACACACGAATATGGCCATGTGAGAGGTTTAGACAGTCAGTGCAGCCAACAAAAACAAGATTCACCTTAAAGCTATTTGCTCTAATATACGACAATGGTCATCACACCTTATAGATAGGTCAGATTCTCATGACAATATTATGCTCAATTAGGGCGTATAAGTGAGACAGCGCCACCCCAATAGTGGATAACAGTCATCAATTTCTGATCTCCCTACATAACCGACATCTATCGCAATGAAAAGAGTATATCCTTCACAAGCGGTGACAAAATAAACTTGTTATGGCAGTTTCAAGTCCCTTCCACATTTTTACCAGTTGCGCACATCCTTCTATATGTACAGGGTGTGTCGTGACATTTAGAATGAGTGCATAAACAATACACCGAATCGTGGATCTAAATACTCCAGATTGTTCATTATACAGTGCAGTGAATGGACGCCATTGGCGTGGACTGATGATTGACAGCGAGTGATCTGGATCTCGTCCAATGAATACCGAGGACTGAGATGTGACGACGCCCCTTACATAAATACCACGATATTAGGATACCTTATTCAGTATCTATAAAAGTAGCTTAATCTTACCATTACTTGTTACTATGTGTCCGATTGTCCTAATGCAATGGAAAGCTCAACTAATGTACACATTCCAAAACAACATTGGCGATTTCAAGTAACCAAGACAAACTTATTGTCAAAGCATGATTTTTGTTTCGAATTAAAGAGGTTTTGCGTAATACACGCAATATACCTGATAGACTGTATCTGTAACTTGTATATAACCATAAGCAACAACAGTTTGAAAAATATGTGAAATAAACGATTCTGCGAAATGATGCGATATTTAGCTCCCTAACATGTTATTACCAGCTGTGGTGGTCAGTGACTAGCAACGGAAATAATATAGAGAATGAAAACGATAATCTAGAAAATGATTATTATCACAGATTTTCATAATTCATGAATGAAAATGACTAAAATGCATGAGGGATGTATACATTCCATGTATCTTCAGTTGGTCTTTACAGACTTGGTGTAACATATTTAGTACAATGTATAACAAATTCATTCAAGATAAAATTATGAATTACGATGCGAATATGTTGTAGTTTCATAATTGTGTTAAATCAAAATATCAAAGATTTGATCAGACTTTTGAGGAACAGTGTAATACACAAAAACCACGGTAACATTAAATGTAGAAAAAAATCTAAACAAATACAAACATATAAGCCGAGAGTGTGAAAGCATTTCGGTAAAACGTCTCAAAATGAGGAATATTTTGATATATGACAATAATTGTTCCGAAATTACTGTAACGCTTGCATTCTCTGAAACAGAATAAATCTAATTCGAAATAAAAAATACAGTAATCAACACATATTGCGCTTAAACAATAACGAGCGCCAACATGTTGCCTATTTTTGTTTGTTCATGACTAGCATTGCTTCAATCATATTGCACATAATCCTTCAACCTAGATATAAACAGCTCGGCGTAATTGGAAGCGTCCTTGATAGGTGGCAGACGTCATACCAATCTGACATGAACGCGCACTTGGTGACAAGGAACTACTTTTTAGTTGAACGAAAGTAGTTCCCTGTCTGATCCGCTTCCAGTTTGGCATGAAAATGAAAATATCTTTGTGCAACTGTCGTCTCCGAATTGAGCAGACATCACCGATCGCTGGTGAAAAAAAATAGCATGATTACTGGTGTGTATATAGTCACAATCGATATGTCCACCAGTTACCTCCCCTTAGTCGCCCACGCTCTCCGGTGGCGCTATTTCACAGGCAGGTAACTCTTAACGGTTTGGTCCCATTGGATAACCTTTTTTGCAGGATACGTCAAGCATACCAGGTGCACATGCGCATAAGGTGGCCTCTTTCACGCATCCACGACGCAAGATAACTTGGAGCTGTGTACGACTCCTTCAGCACACGACAACAACACAGCAAGTAAGAAACGATTGACGACGACGACACACAACCGTTGCTAATCGCCACAACTCTTTCTCACTATCACCATGGAAATAAAATCATTACTGGAAGTTGCTGTACACGTGATGGGATATTTTTTGTGGTGTCACGTGACGACTCGTCTGACCCTTTGGAAGGTCACGGTCGTCAGATAAAGGGAGTGAAGCCTAGTGCCTCTACACATATCACTCCTGGTAGAAAGGAACACGAGATAACACGATCATTCTATTCATGACGTCTGTTGCACAAGTCTCTTATAGATCTGCGAATTTAGAAAACGTGGATAGGAGTCTCGATGCATTAAAGTATATATTTGTAGCTGTGCTTCATCAAACGTATGGGGCGTTGGATCCACCATATTCCTATTGATAACTTCTCGTACTCGGGAGTCTAAACTAACCTGCAACACAACAAAAACAACAAGTGAATAAATAGTGTTAAGTGTACATTTCATCTTTAAACATCGCACTTTGCTTACACTATTATATCAACTATCCTTTCGGACTAAATTTGAGATATAAATGCAAACTACATTCATTTCGCACACATAGAATCCTTTTATGTTTTGGAATACATTTTAGCTATACATGCAAACTATATACATTCATTTTGCATACGTATAAAACTTGTATATTATTAACTATCGTTTGGGACTTAATTTGAGCTATGAACGCAAACTAGATTCCTTTTGCATATATATTTACTGTTTTACCACATATTTGTTCACTACAATTGGAGCCATGATAACATTTATTTAGAATGTCAATATATTGTTTATTTCACAATTCTCATTTCCGCTTAACTTGAATACCGTGCACTAAATAATTCTTAGATTATGATATAGTAAGGGTACACGCATTGTACACGGACATTCCAATTACTTAGAGGGGCATGAGGAATAAGTAGTTATAAGAAAAAGACACGCATGTTAGACACATCAAATTTAATGTAAATATAGTTCCATTAAATTAATTATTCGACCATTCCGTAAGTAAACCATCTATGGTTGTAACTTGTAAGCATCGGGAAGAATCGGGAAGAATCACATCTGTATTTGATTACAACAGAGGTGAACATTTTCATTTGTCATTACGTTATCACAGTTAATTAATCGCGTTCTCTCACACATCCCACAGGTCTCGCCTTCCTTGGGCGTTCACCTATAATCCACATCAATCCATACTACCACCCACATCAATCCATACTCCCACCCACATCAATCCATACTCCCACCCTCATCAATCCATACTTGCACCCACACCCGACGCCACATTCTACTAATATTGTTGATGTGTCATCTGCGACTAATTTGAATAAATGATTGGTCACTGCAAGACTAGTTTTCTTCAGTAGGCCTATACGTATAGCTCTATGTAAAGTGTGCTTGAATATTAAATAGGCCAGACTCAACTATTATCTACCTGTGATTCGAGAAGAAACATGCATTAAAGAAAATTGAAATACTTATATTGGAAACGTTCTGTTCCATACACATACATACCTCTTTTGGCGATAATATAGAAATGTAGTCTTCGTATATCAACCGTGCTTTTTCTTCTACTAATTCTGGGTTTTGTTCTTGTTTGAGGTCTTCGCACGCTTGCCAGAACAACATATTCTCCTCGCTGTATTCCGACCGTAAAAATTCCCTAAAAACCTTCCGTCCACCTGAAATAATGAATGGTATGCCATGAGGTTCCAATGTCATCACAAGATAGATCATCGTCTATATTGTACTGGACTTCATTAGAGGCTAAAGCAACCAGAAACAATGAATGGTATGCCATGATGTTCCAATGTCATCACAAGATATAGGCTACCATCGTACAAATTGTACTAGACTTCATCAAAGGATAAAGCTACCTGAATCAATGAATGGTATACAATGATGCCCCTATGTCATCACACGATAGAACACTGTATACATTGTATTAGACTTCATCAAAGGATAAAGCTACATGAAACATTTTAAAACGATATACCAAGGTCCCCCGATGTCATCACAAGATAGACCATTGTATAAACATTGTACTAGACTTCATCAAAGGATAAAGCTACATGTAAGTTTCCTAGGTTAACACTCCATCATGCCTAGTTAACATCCGTCATATGGCCGTTTCGAGGATGAGTTAAAATGTGTAAGATATCGATGTAAAATTCATTTTAACTAGTAAACTAATGTTTAACATATTCCTGTTATAGGGTGTAATACCTCCGAATGAGGTATATTGATACGGTAGCTACGCCGAAAAGCCTTTAAATGAAAGAATCGTGTAGTTTCAGGCACACTTTCAGACTGACTGACATAAACTGTAGAATAATGATGCTACACGTACTTTTCATCAGTTTGTCGAAGGATTCACCCCAACTTCTAATTTCTTCTACTGTTGGACTGCAATAAAAGGGCAACATTATTCATTATTATTATAGGTTTACTAAAACATATACTGTACTCTACATACCTGTACACAGATATACATGTATATATGCAGTATGATATATTATTCAATAACTAAACAAAGCACCAATGGTCGAGAGAGAGAGAGAGAGAGAGAGAGAGAGAGAGAGAGAGAGAGAGAGAGAGAGAGAGAGAGAGAGAGAGAGAG